>CM040240.1:8864596-8947618 GCA_022545495.1 Chrysanthemum lavandulifolium | reverse complement strand
GGAAAGGAAGTAATGAGGGTTCCGAATATTTGTATTTTAAGAGCAAAGTTATTCATTTTCATGTCTATTTCTATGCATTTCCTTCAATCCTACAACAAAATTTTTCACTCAAAAGTAGTTTCTCTTGCATCTCCAAATAAATTCAGCATTGCTTCTTGCACAAATTTTAGGAGCACTATGGGCCATGTATAATAAGGAATTAATCTTTTTACCTAAAGGACATCGATGTTGAAATATCATCAAGATATAAGTTCTATATGTACCAAGTAACAATAATTTACTTGCCACCAAAATGTTTATGATGTATGTATGTATAACAATTGTGTAGGATAGAAACACTGGTATTTGGGACGAGGTATCCATCACCGTTGCTGGGGTGAGTCCATGGTAAAATGTTTAGAATGTTTTCACATTATTATCAATTTAAGAGTATGAATCTGTTTAATTTTTCTAATTGCTTATAGTTTTAAATTACACCATGGCAGCCTGTAAAAATTGTTAATCCTCATCTAAAATTGTTTATCAGCTTCAAAGACAATCTATTTATGTGGCCAAATAATCTAATCTTTGAAGCTATTTTTGAAATGCAAATCGAATCTAAAGGTGATAAAAAGATATGAAGATGAAGGGCTAAAATATAAAAGTGTTATCAAAGTATAAATGTGTATGGACTAAAATACCCTCGACTACAAAACAAAAATACTTTGTCAAGGGACCTGTAACGAGTAAGAAACTTGAAATAGGGACACCCGACGATGAAAAGGCCCAGGTTTGTCCCAACGAGAAGCGGATTGACAAGTTTAGGGACCAACCGTGTATTTTAGTGTAATAAAAATTACAAAGCCTCAAAGACACTGCATGGACGATCCCCATAAGTGTAAAAAGACCTTAGGATGAGTTTAAATGGTACTCTTTCTCTCTCTTGATATCTTAACTAGATATGTAAGCAACAAAGAGGTCTTAAATCACAGATGTTGTACCTTTTGGATAATTGAACTTTAGAATGCTAAGAGCTTAAACGACCAAAGTCGCATGTGTTCAATAAAGACCTTACATGGAGGGACATGCCTTAGTTCATTTATGTAGCATGTCACTGGTGAATCAATATGAGATTGTATGGTAACGGTTATGAAGTTCATGTGGATTGGCCGATGAAACATCTGGAGATCGAAAAGAACAACCGTTATTGGATATACATAGAACATTAGTACATATTTAGGTGCATAAACACATATGGACAATCTTTGTAAATAAAAAGTATATTGTACCATTTTATAAGTAACAAAAAATGATAAGATGTTTTTCTAAATGACGAAGGTATTAAAAAAAAGGTCAAAGAATTTTGATATCAATTTTCAAATGCACATTGGTTATCGAGGTTTGATACTTCTAGTTTTAAAATCTTCGACAACATGTGTGTACTTGAAAACATAACACTACTCTTGACATGTATGGTCCTCATGCACGGTAGCATATATTGATTTCACTTCTTTAACCAATGTGGGACTATGGGATATAAGGTTGAATTGACAAAAATCAAATAATACTAAGAGCATGTCCAATGCTAACGCCATAACGGCGTTATTGAACATTTAACGCCGTTACTGCCGTTATAACCGTTGGAGGGGCGGCGTTAAAGAAACGTTGGAGGGGCGGCGTTAAATGGGCAACGCCCATTAGAGGGTGGAATAAAAAAAATCAAAAAATTTACACTTTTAACCGAATAACAGGTAGTGACCGTTATGTTTAAGAAAAAAAATACACTTTCACCCCTAATGGCTAGTTTTACTAAAAAAAAAAAATCAAAAACCTTTTTTTACCACTATAAATACCCAACTAAAACACCATTTCTTTTCACACTTCCACTACTCAATCCTCTCAATCCTCTAAATCTTCAATCTTTTATTCACTGATAAAAAATATCGGGAGGCAACGATGATACGTTCTTCAATCTTCTCGGTGGTGGGTGGAATACCTCAAACCCGGGTTCATCATCTAACTCGAACGCGGGTTCATCTTCAAAACCCAACATGTCTCTTCCCAACCCACTAGGCTTCTCGAGCCAAGAAATGTGGCAACAACATCAAGCATATCTCTATTGGCAACAACAAAACCAACAAAGCACCTTAAACTCCAACTTTCAAAATCTATAATTCACACAACACTCACAACATTCACAAACTGAAACACATGATGTTGCTGAGACACCCACGTCTACTCCAAAAAAATCCAAAGGTCGTGTTAAACGAAAATCAAAAAAATCCAAAGACCCCGAGCCCGAACCAATTGATGATGATGAAGAGGAAGTTTTCGCTACTGGGCGTTGGACTCCAGCAGAGGAAGAATTACTTGCAAGGTGTTACATAGCTGTTACGGAGGATCCGAAAGTTGGGTGGTGCCAACCCAAAGATACGTTTTTGTATCGGGTCACAAATGAGTTCAATAAACTCAACTTTCAACGACGCAACAAGGATATGATGTCAAGCAAGTGGAAAACGTTGAACGGCATATGCACAAACTTCAACTCTTATTACAAACGTGCGCAACGGGAACAACGAAGCGGGGAAAGTGAGATGGATGTGATGAAACGGGCAAAGCAATGGTATCATGAGGAAACCAAAGCAGCGTTGTTTGCTCTCGATGACGCTTGAGAGGTTTTGCGTCATTCTAAGAAATGGGACACGCCAGAACCGGTTGATTTAACCGACGATTTCCTAAGCCAAACAAACGAGGCTTTGTTTGGTCATGATGAACAACCACGCCCCATGGGAAAGAAACGTGCTACCAAGAAAGCAAGATCCAAGAGCACGACAAGTACTGGGGAGCAAGTAATCGGAGGAACGAGCTCACAACTTATTTCACCGAAACTATGGCAAACGAGTATCGTGTCAACGGAAACCGCCGCAGCGGTGTATCGGGCCCAACAGAAAAGATGAAACAATAACAAGGTCGGAGGAGTTGAAGTTTTGATGACGGATATCAAGGCAAATATCCGATGTCGCGGCTTGGATCAATGACGAAAAAGAACGAATCAAAAAAATATAACTTGCAACCTCGCACTAGATTGTATTCTCTTCATTTCCTTTATGTTGTAACGCTTAATTTGCAGCAGTGTTTTTTATTTCGTTGTAACTTTTTCTTTTTAATTTCGTATTGTAATATGTTTTCAAATTTAATGATATGTTTAGTTTAATAATGAGTGTTTGTTTTAGTTTGGGTTGAGATTGAAAATATGAATGTTAAAGTTTAACTTGGGATGTTATTGATGTGGGTGTTTTCGGGATGTTAAGGTGAAATGTTAAAGCTGATGTGGCACTGACGTGGACGGTATTATTTTATAACTCAAGTTATTGTTGGACATGCTCTAACAGTCCATGCTAGTTGAATTATATGTTCATTAGAGCACTCAGAATGATAACATGAGTTATTCTTTAACATCTGTCACGTCAGCGCCACATCAGCTTTAACATTTCACCTTAACTCACCCAAAAAACACCCACAATCATAACATCCCAAGTTAAACTTTAACATTTAATATTTTCAATTTCAACCCCTAAACTAAAACAAACACTTCATTTATTAAAAAAACATAACCTTAACTTAAACATATTACAATACCAAATATAGAATAGCTAAAAAAAATTACAACGAAAAAAATAATAATAAAACATAGCAAATACTTATTCATCATCGTCGCTCTCTTGTTTTTGTTGTTGTCGTTCAAGATTCTTCTGCCAAACATGCTCCATAAGGTCCTGTTGGAGTTGGGTATGCATTTTTCGGTCGTGTATTTCTTTTGCCTTACGACGGTGAGTATCACATCTTTCGACCCATCTTCATTGCCTCAAACGTGCTGACGGATCCACCCACACTTCGTTATAGTCACGTAATGCAAATTTTTGATATTTTATAATCATGTTAAGCACAATAATGCAAGAATACATGATTCTACGTATAGTGCAATTTCCAGTTGACGTGTCGGTTGTTGTAGTATACCCCAACGGCCTTGAAGCACACCAAAAGCACGTTCAATATCCTTTCGGGCACTTTCTTGTTTCTTTTTAAAGTACGTATGTTTTTCGTCAGTTGTTGTCGAGAAGGATTTGACGAAAGTTGTCCACTCTGGATAAATTCTGCCAGCCAATTAAGTAATATCCCTGTTCATACCTAGTTTCATTGACCATATAAGGTGCTTTTGGGGCATTGTCAGAAAGAATGTCGTCGAATAACGGAGACTGGTCTAAAACATTAATATCGCTATTCGCCCCCGCCATCCCAAAACATGCATGCCAAATCCATAAATCTTAAGAAGCAACAGCTTCAAGCATAATTGTTGGGTATTTTTTTATCGCCCCTACCAAATTGCCCTTGCCAAGCCACTGGACAATTTTTTCATTCCCAGTGCATATTGTCAATGCTACCAAGCATTCCCGGAAAACCATGACACTCTTCATGTTGTTGATAAATTTTGAATGTCGGCACATGTTGGTTCTCTTAAATATCCGCATAAACAAATCAATAATGCATTTGTTAAAATTATCAAGACAATCTTTGAAGTACTCGCACCCATTTGCAAGTATTCATCAAATGAATCGGTGTGGTGCCGAAGCCAATTGGCGATGGCGCACGTAAACTTCATTAGAACACTTAAACTCATTCAACCCGCATAATCGGATCGGTGTTTGCCTATAGTAATTAAAATGATCCGAATATTTTCGAAGTATAAGATTCAATACCTTCGACTATTTGCGTGAATAGTTTTCGCTCATACGAAATCTTCTACGAAAATTCCGTTTGAATACTTACAACCTTCAACTAAATAGTCGTTACGCAGACGCTCTTCCAAATCTCACGCTCACGATATATATATGGGTACGAGCACCAGTAGGAGGTTGAGATGCTTCTTCTTGTTCCAACCAAGGTCGATACTCAGACGCTGACGCCATAAATTCAAGTCGGCTTGGCCATCAACGCCCCGATTATTATCGAGGAAATTCATCAAATTGATTCGATCCATTGTGAACGAACTTGAATTTGAATTATGGAAGTGTGAGAGAAGTATATAAATATTGAATTTGAATTATGGAAGTGTGAAAAAATTGGTGTTTTAGTTGAGTATTTATAGTGTTAAAAAATGTTTTTGTATATATATATATATATATATATATATATATATATATATATATATTTAACTAGCCGCTTGAAACGGGGGTAAAATAAATAATTTTTAAACCCTAACGGCTAGTAGCCGGGGAGGAGGGGCGAAATGATTTTTTTTTTTTTTTGTATTTATTATTATTATTATTTTTTTTATAACATCACTTTATTAAAAACTCAAAGGATTTAAAAGAAATTAGTGGGAAGCCGAGAAACCAACTGGGCCCCACCTCTAGCAATAGCGAAACTAATACGATTAAAATATGACCCGCAAAGACGAGCCCCAATGTCTCGAGTCAAGGAGAAACGCCTAATACGCTTTAGTAAGGTTACCGCCTCTTTCTCAAGTTCTCCAAAAGAAGAAAAGGAAAAGGGAGGAACCCATATCCGATATCCGCGATTTAGCCTCATACTTGACACGCTTACGCCGCGCGCCTTTACTAACCGCACGCCCGGTACAAAATCAAGCAACCCCGACAAGGCCAAAGGAGACGAACTCAGAAGATCAACGCAAACGCCACGCCCGCCATCCCACGAATAAAGCAATATATCGGCCGGTCGCAAGTGGTCCGCCCATATCTCCATGAAGCCCAATATCCACCTCCTTACGAATGTAAATCCTGACCGAGAGCATATATCAACAAGAACATCACGCATAATGTTGTGCCGATGTTTAATGCCAACAATACCCGTGACATGAAACCGCATGGTCCCCATAAATATCTCCAAGAAACCATAGAACATGCCGAGCACTGCACTCGAACAAAGGAAAAGGGGAACACCCAATGATAACTCAAAGACACAACGATAAGTCCCATGCTCATAGTTTGTCCCGATCCAGAGCATAGGAGCCACCCCGAGCCAATCAAGTATGATCCTCCTTAGTGAGCTCCATAGCGCCACCGCCGAGGGATAGATGGAACGAGATTCATCAGCTTGGGTAACCCGATCAAGTATATATCCGCCAATTTCTTCATAAGTTGGGGCGCCGACCTCGCTAGGTTACTCAAAAGGTCAAAACCATATTCTCATTAAAAGTACATAGAGCATCATCAAAGGAGGGACCAAGAGTCATAATACCAAAGACTATGGAGGAGCTTAGTTCTGCACTAGCGATTGAAGTCTCAAGCAAGAAAAGCATAGTTCAAAACATCACCGCGTAATATAAACCAAGCCCCAAAAGCTAAGGATAAGGTGGCGAGTATCCATTGCCAATCACCAAACCGGCCCTAAGCAAAGGACAATACGCCCAAGGAAGAACGGCGTCGCATCAAAGAAACCCGAGCACACTCAAAGACCCGAGGAGAACATGTGCGATAGAAAAATACAACTTAGAAATACCAAGACATGTACGGAGAAGAAACAACTCGCATTGAGGGTCATTGAGTTTGGCAACTGCCCATAAGTTCAATAGTTTTAGCAACCCTTTTCGTGACCAACTTACTACAAAACTCAAAATCCACACTAACGGGTCCACCCAATAATTTAACACCATGTGAGGGGCGGAAATATTGGGGAAAACACCCACATACCGCTTCCGGGTCTTCCAGAGGCCAAAAACTTCGCTTTATCAACATTGAGGTGTAGGCCACGACAAGGTCCATCCGCCATAATCAACTCCAAAACCTTACCCACAACCAAGGTATCACCAATAATAGTTCCATCATCCGATACCAAGCTTGAAAGGAAAGGTCAAAAGAATCTCTAATCTTATATGCCAAGGAATGTAACACTAAAGCAAAAGAAAAGGCCCAAGCGGATCACCTTATTATTATTATTATTATTATTATTATTATTATTATTATTATTATTATTATTATTATTATTATTATTATTATTATTAGCCAACAACGACGCTGTCTTGATAACATAGAGGATTTAACGCCGTTTTAATGTGGGGAGTGCAACGATTAACGCCGGATAACGCCGGGTCCGGCGTTAATCGTTGGGAGTGCTCTTATAGACCGTTTGTACCTTGAAGCTAATCTCATAACTAATGCCACAGTTTAAATACGGTAGTTAAGTATTGAACTCGAATATCATCTAAGGAGTACAAACTTTATTACTAGTTTCACATGGCTTTACTCTCATGCATGACAATAGCATCATTTAAGTTGCAATCTAAGTTGTGTTGTAAGATACTCGTTAATTACTGTAGGCTTGTCTTGTTGCATTTTAACACAATGCATGTGAGTATAAAACAAAATTTTATAATGTCCAAAAACTTGAAATTAAATAAAAGTTTGGACTTTGTAGTACAAATATTTTTTGAGTAGAACTAGAGGTTTAAAGATATGTTTAAACTCATGCTCTAACTCGTAGGCATCATCCCGATGGTCGCAGCCAAGAAGCCACTTTTTCACAAACCATCGTGATCATGCCACGATGTTTAGGCATGTCTTTAGACACATAATTAGGTCTCCAAATCATTTCCCTATTTTTTTATGTTAAAAAAGAGGGCTAATTATTTAAAAAAGCATCAAATTTGACATTTTTTACCGTTGTATGTAGTGATGTTTTTTTTTCTTTTCAAATGTGACACTAAACATTTGAATTTCGTACATTGTGTGTACCCAGTGACGATCGTTAGTACAAAACTTGGCATCGTTAGTCCTTTATACTAACGGCCGTTAGTAAATAACTTAAAATTCCGTTTTCTCACTCAACTTGGCATCGTTAGTCCTCCATACTAACGGCCGTTAGTAAATAACATAAAATTTCGCTTTCACGCTTTGGCACGCTCGTTTTACGTTGCCGCTTTTTACGCCAATCGCTTTTTGTTTTTATGTTTTTACGCCGCTTTTAACGTTATCGTCAGCACGCCGTCTGCTCTTTACATTTTGACCTTTTACGCTTTCGCTCATTTTTATGCTGACCATTTTTACGTTGATGATTTTTACGTTTCACCATTTTATACATAAAAAGCATACGAAAACATAAAAAAACGAGCGAAAATCTAAAAAAAACAAACAAAAAAGTAAACATAAAGACGAAAACGTAAAAAAAATAGATGAAAACGTTTAAAAAAGACGAAAATGTAAAAACTGACGAAAACGTAAAAAAACTGACGAAAACGTAAAAAACAAAGGAAAACGTAAAAACGGATGATAACATAAAAAAAAGGTGAAAAAGTAAAAAAGCGGACGAAAACATTTAAAAACAGACGATAACGTTAAAAAAAGAGCGAAAATGTAAAAAATGGACGAAACGAAACTGCATTTAAAACGTAAAAACGGACGAAAGCAAACAAAATGCATTTAAAATGTAAAAACGATGAAAACGTAAAAAGGATACCTAAACGTAAAAACGGACTAAAACGCATAAAAATGAATTTAAAAGGTAAAAAATGATGAAAACGTAAAAAAAACAACCGAAAATGTAAAAAATTGGTCGAAAACGTAAAAAATAGACGAAAATGTATAAAAAGGTAGAAATGTAAAAAAAACATATGAAAAACGTAAAAAAACGGACGATAACGTAAAAAACGGGCGAAAACGTTAAAAAATGTAAGAAAACGATAAAATGTATTAAAAGTAAAAATCGATCGAAAACGTTAATAAACGGACGAAAACGTAAAAAACCGACGAAAACGTAAAAAAAAGATCGAAAACGTACCAAAACGTAAGAAAACGAAATTTTGTGTTATTTACTAATGACCGTTAGTTTATACGGCTACGCCTTGATGATCCGGAAGGATCCCGGTTTATTTACTTTTGCTTTATTGTTTTTGCTTAAATATTCTTTACGTTTTCCTTTGTTTTTACGCTTCGTCGATTTTTTTTGCTTGGCCACATTTTCGTTTTAAACGTTGCCTATTTTTTACGCTGCTTTTATTTTTACTTTTTGTTTGTTTTTAGATTTTCGCTTTTTTATGTTTTCGATGCTTTTTACGATAAAATGGTCGAAAACGTAAAAAAATGGTCGAAAACGCAAAAAAATAGACGAAAACGTAAAAAAGGGTCAAAATGTAAAAGAACGGACGAAAACGTTAAAAAACCGACGAAAACGTAAAAAAAAGATCGAAAACGTACCAAAACGTAAGAAAACGAAATTTTGTGTTATTTACTAATGACCGTTAGTTTATACGACTAACGATGTCAAGTTGACGCGAGAAAACGGAATTTTAAGTTATTCACTAACGGTCGTTAGTATAAAGGACTAACGATGCCAAGTTTTGTACTAATGGTCGTCACTGGGTACACACAATGTACGAAATTCGAATGTTTAGTGTCACATTAGAAAAAGAAAAAATCACTACATACAACGGTAAAAAGTGTCAAGTTTGATGCTTTTTTAAGTAATTAACCCTAAAAAAGATATACCCCTTCCGTCTCATAATAATTGTCTAGTTTGATTTTTTTTTTAACTTTGACCTTACATATTTATATTTTTGTTATATAATACTTGATGAATATTATATCAATAAAAATACATTTAAAATCTAATTCATTCATATATTTTGCATCAAGTATTATATAACACAAATAAAAATATTTAAAGTCAAACTGAACATTAATTATGAGACGCATGTAGTACTACTAAAGAATCAAGAATTTTTATTAAATTTGCAGCACGGCTGCTGTGAGGTTTGAATTTTTTAGTTTTATAATTAACTTCACCAATGCAATGTGTCTGAAAACATAGTAATATTCTAGACATGTGTGATTCTCATTGTATAGTATATAAAGAAAAAAGATTTCACTTTTTTCATCTATGTGAGATATAAATATGAATGTAAAATATCAAAGATACTGTATATTTTATTAATTGTGTGTACAATTGAGATTACAATATCCTATATTTATAGGCTAATATAATCTTGATAAACAAGATACCTAATTCTAAATCACCACTCCTATATTTCACATGGTCAATTTTATGTGGCCGTTTCATGAATGAAGAGCAAAAAAGATCTTAAGATGTTGTGTTGTGACAAAAATGATAATTACACAAATACTATAACAAAAGTTGTGTATCAAGAGGTGCTTCATAGATTATGAATTTTGTTTACACGTATGGTTTCGATTTTTTCAATAATTTCTTTATTCCATACTTGATGTTACATTTATTATTTACATGAGTTTTGCTTTATGTTTTTTTGTATCGATGTCCTAAAAACCCTACTACTAATATTTTCTTGAAGATATATAAAAGTTAGCCGCCCAGCGAGTGGGCCTGGAGCTAATAAACTTAATAAAGATAAATATGAACCTATGCACATTTATTGTCTAATATTCCTTCATAGTTTGAACGAGAAGCTTTCGAACGGACAAACTAGCACGGATGTTAAAACCGCTTCTTGTTCTTCTTCTTTTCTCCTTCTCTTCCTTGTTGTTGGTTTGCACGGATATAGAGTATAGACTTGTACTTGACGACAAAGTTGAATACTGCTTGACGGTTTTCCTCTTTTTGTGACATTTGCTATTTGTTTTTACGTCATGGCCTGTTTTGCCTTTAGAAGTTAGCCGCAATTTGTTGGTTAACTCTGGTCGTTGACAACAATGATATCCTGTCACGAAGAAGATAATATTGATATTGCTAGGGTTTTTGTGATAGGGTTTATCGTTGGATATGAAGGAATAAAAAAGAATATTTAAGCAAAAACAATAAAGCAAAGGTAAATAAACCGGGATCCTTCCGGATCATCAAGGCGTAGCCGATGACCAGAGGATAGAAAATTTTTGGTGGTGGATCTTGTCAAAAGCTCGGATACCATGTAAAATAACAAAGATATATTTTATTAATGTGTGTTCAATTGAGATTACAATATCTTATATTTATAGACAAATATAATCTTGATAAACAAGATACTTATCTTGATTGGAATGTATAAACACAGATAACCAAAATAACTCTTTGATTGATAATAGGAAAATAGCTCAAAACCTATTACATGTTTATACACTACTTTGTATGTGTTTGTGTGTTGTGAATGGGATGGGATGCAAAAGAAAGAGGAACCATCGCTTTTATAGGCATCATGTCGAGCGATTGACATCATCCATGACCACCCAAACCAAGTTGTATAGCCAACTTGTATCCAACTTGCATGATTCTCTTATCCCGATGCATTGTATCATATGTCGAATAATTCTTCTTTGACTTAGAATTCCAACAATCACCCCGAATCTCTAAGTCCTTCTAGACATGTCTTTGATTCCAATCAAGCTCCGCATTTCTTGAACTTGGTTCGTGCCAATGGTTTTGTGAGAATGTCCGCCTCGCTTCTCACCGGAATATACTCCACCTCCACCGCTCGCTTTCAACACAATTGCGAATGAAATGAAACCTCGTGTGAATGTGTTTACTCCTTTCGTGAAAACGGATTCTTTGTTAGTTCGACAGCGCACTTGTTATCAACCCTAAGAACCACCTTCTCTTGCCTTGTTCATAATTTCTCCAAGCAAACTCGCCATATTGCTTGACAAGCAACATGTAGTCGCCATGAACTCGCCTCGCAAGATGATAAAGCAACGGTATCTTGCTTTATGAACACCGTGTTATCGGAGATAACCCATAGTAGAAAATGTGACCGCCAGCTTCTTCCACATCCGGATCAACATTGTGACTACTATCACTAAAACCAATGATTCTGCTTTGACCCATCCTCTCGTACTTAATTCCGTATCCCGTTGTTCCCGTAGTACCTCGAAATGCTTAATTGCATGACCATGTGATTCTCTTGGACTTTGCATGTATCGCTAACAACTCCAACCGAATATGCTATATCGGGTCTTGTTTGCAAGAGATATCTAAGGCATCCTACCACCTTTCGATATTGTGTCGGGTCGATTTCGTGTTCATCTTCGCCTTGACAATTTGGTTCCGGGTCCATGGAATGTGAGTTGGATTGCAATCTTGTAATCCAGCCTTCCTTCGTAATGCGCCGAGCATAGGCTTCTTGGTTTATCGTAATCCTCGATTCTTCTTGCTTGACTTCAATGCCTGTGTAGTAAGTCAATCTTCCAAGATCCGACATCTCAAGTTCTTGGACACCTCGAATTTGAACCTTTGATCATGTTCAAATTTGTACCGTGACAAACAAATCATCAACATAAATTGCTAAAATTAGTGTTAGTTCCTTCTCGCTCCTAGACACCGATGGTTCTTTCAAGCACTTGTGAAATTTCAACCCTTCAAAATTCCATCAAGCTTCGTGTTCCATGCTCGAGGTGCTTGTCTTAGACCATAAAGTGCTTTGTTAAGGCGATACACTTTATGCTATTTGCCTTTCCTTATATAGCCTTCCGTTGACACATAAACGGTTTCCTTCAACTCTCCGTAAGAAAGCCGCTTTGACATCTAAGTGGTGAAGCTCCCACCCATTTGTAGCGGTTAAGGCAATGAGAAACCGATGGTTTCGATTCGAGCTACCGGTGCAAATACTTCTTGAAAATCAATACCGTGTTGTTGCACGCACTTTAGCAACCAACCGTGCCTTTGTATTTGATGATGGTGCCGTCTCGCATTTTTCTTCGCTTGAACACCCATTTGAGTCCAATCACCTTCACCCCATAGGCTTGTTCACAAGAATCCAAGTGTTATTCTTGTTGATCGAATTGATCTCGTGATTCATGGCTTTGACCCACTCGGTTCTTTCTTCGCCTTCAACCGATATTGGTTCGTCATTGGTTATTAGGAGAAGTTCATCAAGATTATTAAGGTTAAGCACAAAATCTTACAATGAGTTGGAAGTTTCCTTGTTCTCGGGGCCTTTGGTTTTGGACATTGTTCACGTTATTGTTGACCGGACTTGGTTGCTCGTTGTCTTGAACTCGCACTCGCCTTCAATCTCGTGATCCGATTCAATCGGTTCGCTTTGATCATTGCTTACATCATCTCCTTGGTTTATAGCCTTATCTTCCGATAGTCCCATGGAACTATGAATGACCCGGTTCTTCATTGTTGGTACCGCTTTATCCCAATCCCACCATTTGGTCTCGTTAAAATAACGCCTCGACTTACAATTATTTTTGTGTAGTCAAGTTAAAAGCCGATAAGCTTGATCCTGTTCGTAACCAAGATGCACTAGTGGTCTTGATCTTGCATCCAACTTCTTGAGATTCACCGGTTCAAGTTTCACATATGCTAGACACCCAAAGATACGAACATTCTCCAAATTTGGTTTTCTTTTATACAACTTCTCGTACGGAGTTGTATCACCAAGGACTCTTGTGTATATGCGGTTGATCAAATTTGTAGAGTGTCTTATAGCTTCTCCCCACAGATAATTTGGAACATGCATCGCCTTCATGATACTTCGTGTCATGTCCATGAGTGTTCGATTTCTTCGTTCCACAATTCCATTTTGTTGTGGTGAATATGGGCAAGAAGTCGTCGCTTGATTCCATTTATATCACAAAAGGAATTAAACTCGAGCTAAGTAAACTCTCCACCTCGATCACTTCAAACACCTTCAAAGACTTTCCGAGCTCCTTCTCCGCCAAAGCTTTGAATTTCTTGAAGTGTAAAATGCCTCACTTTTCTCCTTCAAAAGAAAAGTCCACATATCGTGAATAATCATCAATTAGTGTGAAATGTACCGATTTTGACCTTTCGCTGACGGTGTGATCGGACCGCATAAATCACCGTGAACGAGCTCCAATGGTCGTGTTGCTTTGTACATCGTCATTAATGGAATGACTTTCTTGTTTGCTTGCCCACCAAACAAGATTCACACAATTGATTCTCATTTTTAAAATGAGGTAACCCTTGACTAGACCTTTCTTGGACATCTTTTCATTGACTCGAAATTGATGTGCCCAAGTCTTGCATGCCGCCACCACGTGTCTTCACTTAGTCTTGAATGAAGGCAAATAGGTACTCCAATTGTTGAATTTATTTTATAAAGGCGGTTTGGAGTTCTTTGTACCTTCATTAATAAGCGCTTGTCGCATCATGCATCGTCAAATAGTCACCTTTCATCCGAATATCACACCCGGCTTCGCTTGCTTGCCCGAGACCGAAAATATTATTTTCAAATCCGTATGAAATAAATCTCGCCATCAATCGTTGTTGTCCCGATTTTCCTTGAAAAGAATAGATCCTTTCCTTTAATTTCGACACATGAATTATCACCGAATTTCACCTTTCCGGTTATTCCTTCGTCGAGTTCGGAGAAAACGATCGATTTACCATCATGTGATTACTTGCCCGTTGTCCAAATACCACACATCATTTTCTTGTGCGTTGTATCGAGACGGTATCACATTCTTTCGCTCAAAAATACTGCTTCGTAAAAATACGCTTCATCAAGATCTTCTTGTCAGAAAATTGCTTTCTTGAATTTTTGGAGTCGGTCCGATATTTGACGCCAGAATGACCCGATTTATCACATCCAGAACAAATAATTTTCGACATATCTTTTTCCTGGTTTCGGTTTGAGTCGGAATTAAAATTGGGTTTGGGCTTATTTTTGTTGGGTTTGTTATTAATGTAGTGGGCTTTTGACCCGGTTCCACCCGACCCGGATCCACTATCCACACTGTTTTGATAATAACCCTTTGACCGGTTATTAATTCCCACTTTCCCTTTCCCCTTCATCTCTCTCGACACAAAACCAGAACCACCAAAATCACCACCCCGTCCACCACTATCGCCGCTACTCGATCCACCACCACCACTGAACGAACAAACATCACCCGCCGCCGCTCCCACCATCATCACAATGATTCTCTTCATAAGCCTTCAAACGGCCGACTACATCCTCGAAACCCACTTTCTTTAAATCGAGCACTGCTCAAGAGAAGCAACAAGGTGAATAAACTTTCTCGGTACCACCTTTAATGCCTTCTTCACAAGCTTCGATTCGCCTATTGTTTCTCCAAGTGATGCGGACTTGAGGCTATTCCACGAAGTTTTTCTGAAGACATCGATGGTCTCGGTCTCGCATCTTCAACCGATCAAACTCGAGTTCAAGGTTTGCGACGTGCTTCCTTTACTCTATCGCCCTACATATCGAGCTTTGATCGATTCCCACAGCACCTTCGGACTATCTACATCACCAATCTGCATTATGAGAGTTTCAGGGATTGCTTGGTACAGCAAACCCATCGCCAGGTTGTTTTTCTCTTCATCTGTTACTGTTCCTGGTTCAATAGTTAACCAAGCTTTATGTATTCTGAGCACAACTGATGAGTGCTTATTCACTCATCGTTTTTACCCATCTAAGACCACAAAAATGTCTAAAAACACTCAAATATGCTCTAAATATGTTAAAAATATCCTCGGAGTGTGTTTTGTGTCTTGCAGGTACAAAAGGATCGAAAACCGGGCAAAAACGCGTCGAAATCAGAAAATGGCGAGTCTAGCCCCTGAAGAATTCAGAATTGGCAAAAATGACCCTTGGTTTATTTGAGAAGGACAAGATTGGCCCTTGAAAGACATTTTCAGATTTACATGTGTAGTCCCTGGATTTTTAGAGTTAACACTTTTGGTCCTTAAAGTATTACATGGTTCCATAATAAATCCTTAAGTCCAAAAATTACCTTAGCCCAAAATAAACTTTAAACCCAATACCCTCTAATCCCCTTACCCAGTCCAATACCCGTTTACCCTAACCCTACCCGGTCAAAGTGTTAACACCCCACCTCCCGACCTTTCTTATTCCTTGTCTTCCCGCCCAAACACACACAGAACACAAGAAATAAAAAAATAAAAAGAAGCTCCCCAACACAACCCATCCCCAGACACTCAACCTCCAATCTAAACCTCTTACCCGGATAATCCCAATTTCCAAACCCACTTTCACTGCTACCCCTCTTCCCCAAATGCCACCATGGCAATCCATGTTCAAAAGTACCAGTGGATGACTCTGATCATATCTAAATGGTACCTAACTTATTGGATGGCTTGGATGAATTCAAGAAAGCACAAGTGAGCTCTTTTGGCTGTTTATCTCACAGGAGAAGCACAAGACCTGAAGATGAAGACCTTAGTTGTAGTATAAATAGATGATGTAGCCAAAGTTATAATGGCACCCCTAGTTTGTAGAAAAATTTCAGTTTAAGTTTTTGTAATCTTTACTTTTATTTAAATGAAGAGTATGTTTTGAATCAATCTTATTCCCTTTAATTGCTTGTTTTTATTGTTTTTAAGTTGTTAGTTAAATATATTAGCTTTCAGAAAAGAAAAAGAAAAGAATTGGGGTCAAAAGCTTTGAAAAAGGGGTGTTTGTTTTAAGCTGTCAAATAGCCAAAAAACGTTTTTTACCCGTTTGACCAGTCAAGTCAAACTCATTTTTAGCATACTAGTCAGTTTTACAAGTCTTAAGTTTGTTTGAAAGGGTTCTGTTGGAATCAAGAAAAAAAAATGTGTTATCTGTCTTTCTTAATCAGACAGACAAGAGTCGAGGTCATTGATTTGGCTTTTTTTTTCCTTAGCTTAATTGGTGTCTCAAGTGGGTAAACTTGATTTTTCTCAAATCCTTGAATCCATAACTTCATTTTTTTCGCTTGTATGCATCTCAATTACCTCTAGCATAGTCAAAAGTTGAGTTCAAAATCAAGATTTTCACTTTTCTTCTTGTCCTGCACCAGTAGCCAAATCAACCACAGCTAGCTGATCTCAGCTTATTTTTAAGCTGTTAACAACTTATTCTTGGCCCCAAATCAGTTTTTCTTAAAGTCACATATGCTAATTTGATCTTTGCAGCTTGTCCTTGGTTTGGAGGTCCATGTTTCAGCTTATAAATAAGCTCAAACAAGAGCCCTTGTTGTCTGTCTTGCCTCGCACATCACAGATCTCAGTCATCTTTTTTCTTTTCTTTTAGCTTATTAGGTTGGTAGAACCGCTATTTAGGCTTGTTAGTGCTCATAGGTTTCAGTTAGATCATCTCTTAGCTTAATTAATTCTTATTAGGACATTCTAGTGCTTATTTTGCCACTCTTTTAGTTTAAGGATCCCCTTAGTTAGCTTATGCCAATTGTTTATTTCCAGAATTAAAGCTTTTTCTAGATATCCCTCTGGTCTACTCTGGATACTTAACTTACATTTTAGCTTAATTCGTATTCTTCACAGCTTTTCATAGTTCAATATTCTGCTTAAGTAAACTAAAAAGGGTGTTTGGATGTATTTGTGCTTACTGTTGGAAAAAGCAGTGTCAAACTGCTTGTTTCAAGCTTTTCAGAAAAGTAGTCTTTATAAAAATCTTCATTTTGATAAGCTTTTTAAGTTTCAAAAGGAAAAGTCAAAAAAAAAAAAAAAAAAAAAAAAAAGAGAGCCAAGGATTCAACCTCGGTCTCTCACCAAGCACTCAACACACCACACACGTACCATCTGTGCCCTTGGGACTTGTCTCACAAGTTTTACTCAAACAGTTCTTTTAAGGACTTATACTCAGTTTTCTATATAAGCACTGTTTGGCTTATTTATAGCTTATTCTCCCAAACAATGTAGTGTTCTCTTATTTTTCTTAGATTAAGCATAGATCAAAGAACTTTCTGTGATTTTTTCAGATTTTTCTTAAATAGTTTAGTATTTTTAATTAATTATTTAGATTAAAATAGTTTTTAATTCGCAATAAATAATTTAAAAGTAAAAAAAATATTCCGCTTTTTCCTAAAATTATTTTTAGACAAAGAGAACGTAGGAAAATTGATTTCATACCCGTAGCCCTTAAATTGCAAAACTTTTACGTTTATGGCTCGGGTTGTTTCTCGGTTTTTACGTTTTTTTGTTTCTGCACCCTAGGATTTAGTGTAGCTTCGTTTTATCATTCCTTAGGCTTAGTGATAGTTTATTTTTAGTTTATTAGGGTTCCCTTGCCTTAATTACCTTCCCGTTCATTAATTTGTAGAAACGTAATTCAAATCATCAAATCATTAAAATCCAATTCAAGTTCAAATCACGAAACTCAATGAATCCTTCCATTCACACCTCGTTGGGACACGACCCGGGGAATCACTTTTCCGGTATCACTTTTATCACACCCGTGAGGTTTGGCCCGTTGACCTTTTTCCTAAAGGGTTAATTTGTCGAATTTTACGGTTAATTTGATATATTGATATTGTGTTTGTTTTCACCAATCACTTCACAACGAATCAAATTTTGGCGCCGCTGCCGGGGAGGTGTGTTGCGACAATATCGTGAAGTTTTTACGATTAGTGACTCAAGAACCTTCCTCGTGAAGTTATTGTTTTTATAAAATACAAAATACAAAAATATTTTTTTCTTTTCTTTGTATATATATGTAAAAGATTAAAAATACAAAAAGATTTTTGCTTGTTGTTTTAAATAATATAGAAGACACAATCAATATAACATTCTCAATCGAGGTGTTATCATTATAAGTTCCGAACTAAAGATTTAAAACTTGCCTTTGTGTCGCTTCGTGTTTTGGTTTACTTTTATCGGTTTAACAAACCGTGTGAGGGTATAAGGACGGCCCGACATTAAATTGCATGCTGAAAAGAGACGGGTTTTAATAAGCTTCATACGACCTACAAAGTCTCTCCGCCTTTGTGCGTTTACTTATATAAGTGATCATTTCACGGGATTATTGGTTTAAGTTCACCGTGTTTTGCCTCGGTCTTGTTTTAATTGAAAGTGTTGTTTTGGAAGTGCATGCATGACTCGCTCATAAGCTCGTGACGAATCAGAACCAAGCAAACGCATCCGAGATACGCATCACGAACAAATCACAATGACACATAACCTAGGAACGGACCTCAAGTCCAACAACTCGGTCCACAAAATCAAGCTCCCGATCTCCGAACGATGGAGGAGCTTTGCCAACCCACGATGGATGGATTCGGCGGTCCAATTGCCCGGCCAACATCGAGGCTACGATTTTGGACTTAAGCATTACATGATTCAACAAGTCCAAAGTTTTACCAATTTCACGGATCACCGGGTGACGATGCCAACAAGCATCTCGACAAATTTCTCACATTCACCCAAAGTATGAAGCAAAATGGGGTCACCGATGACGCCTTCGCTTATACCTCTTTCCATATTCCTTGACGCTCATGCCACCGCATGGTTTGATCGTCTTCCCAAAACTCAATCCATAGTTTCGATGAAATGATCTCCAAATTCTTGGTGAAATACTTTCCACCGTCGATGGTGACGAAACTACGGAATGAAATCATAATTTTCTGCAAGATCCCGATGAGTCCTTATTTGAGGCATGGGAACGCTATAAGCTGATTGATCGATGTCCAAACCACAATATGTTGCTTGTCACCCAAATAGATACGCTCTATAACGGGTTAACATTGAGACATCGTGACACAATCAATGTCACGCCGGTGGTACCTTTATGAAAAGGCGACCAAGAGTGCTACGATCTCATTGAAAATATGACCGCCACCACAATTATTGGGATTCCTCACCGAGAGGAGTGAGTCAAGGAGATCTACCACTCTTCCATCTTCCGAATACACGACTCTAACCAAAAATATTGAAGAAATATCCACCAGTACTTAAAATGAGTCAAAATAATAACAATCAACAAGTGAATGTCGCGAACAAGAGTTGTGAAACTTGTGGTGGTCCACACCTTATTTTGAGTGTCCAGCCTCCGGTGGCTTCACTCAAGAGAGCGTTTATGCCGCTTCGGTTCCTACAATACGGAGGTAATTCCTACCAACCGCAAGGGACCGAACCTTCTCGCCTATCGCCTAACAATTATCTTGGACCACCCGGTTTAATCAAAATCGAACAATCAAAATGTGCAAAATAGGAATAATCATTCAATCAAAATCGAGTCGAATCGAATTTTCAAAATCAAAATCAAGGTTTTCAAAATCAAGGAAATTTCAATCAAAACCGATTCCAAGCTCCTCAACAAAACATGCATGCCCACCTCCTCAAGCTTCCATCGACATTGCTAATTACATCAAAAGCAATGAAGCTAAGATGGTGTCCATGAAAATCAAATTACCACTTTGAAGAATGATTTCACTTCCGAGCTTAGAGCTACTAGCAACAAGATTGATCAATCTCAAAGCAAGATTGAAAGCATGTTTGCTAGTCTCATGAGTCAAAAGAATCAAGCTTCAACTTCGGGAGCTCTTCCGAGTAATACCATTCCCAACCCAAAAGGTGAATTGAATTCTATTGCCACCAAGTGGTAAATCTTATAAGGACCCTCGATGCCCGATCCTTCTCCGTGAGGGATGTGGAACGAGAAACCGAGGTATCAAAGGACAAGGTGCAAAACTCAAGCCCACTAAGTACCACACAAGTCCAATCTCCGTGGTCTTACCTCCACTCGAACCCGTTGTTCGATGACCATTCCTAAGCCTTCACTTCCTTATCCTTCAAGGCTTAATGACCAAAACCCGTGATAAAACTAGTCAACAAATGGAGAAGCTTATCCAAATCTTTCAAGATTTGCACTTCGAGATTAGTTTCATGACGCTTCTTCTAATGCCAAAGTTCGTCCAACAATCAAAAATTTGTTGAATAACAAAGAAAAGATTTCAAATGGCTAAAACTTCTTTGAACGAAAATTGTTCACGGTTATCCTTAAAAACTTCCAAAAATTAGGAGACCCGGAAAATTTCTCATCCCATGTGATTTTCAAGGCATAGTTCAATGCTCCGCCTGGCCGATCTTGGCGCTAGCATTAACTTGATGCCACACTCCATGTGGAAGAAGCTTTCATTACCTCCGCTACACCTACATGTATGATCCTCGAGCTTGGACCGCATAAGTTCTCGTCCGCTAGGTATAGCCGAGGATGTATTGTGGAAAGTAGGCAAGTTTCATTTCCCGACTTTGTTGTTGTCGAATTTGATGCCGATCCCGAGTACCCTCATCCTTGGGAGGTGCTTCTTAAAACGGGTCGGCATTGATCGACGCTGATGAAGGGAAATCACTTATGGTAAACAAGGAAGCCGTTATTTCAATCTCAATCAAGTTATGAAATACTCCCCAATTATGGAGACAATTCCGTCAACAAAATTGATGTCCTTGACATTGTGTCGAGGAGTATTCTCAAGAAATTCTTGGATTCTCGAGTGGCAATCCCACTTCTGTTGATCCCATCGTTGCTCTCTTCCCTCCCTCACCCGCTTGAGGGAAGTGACTTTATTTTGGAAGAGATCAAGCATACTTGGCTAGTGATTCTGCTCCATGGGAAATTGATCACACCCCATCGACATTGAGGAGATATACTTCTCATCGAGAAGATGCTCAATGAAGATCCTTCATCACTCCCTCCTCAAGAACTTCATAAAGAGGAAATTAAAACAATTGAAAATCTAATGATCCTCCCGAGGTCGAACTTAAGGACTTACCACCTCATCTCGAGTATGCATTTTGGAGGGTGACAATAAATCACCCATCATCATTGCTAAAGACTTGAGTGAGGATGAAAACCGCCTCATAAAGGTTTTGAAGTCACACAGCGAGCCATCGCGTGGAACCTTTCCGACATCAAGGGTATTGACCCGAGATTTTGTACACACAAATTCTCATGGAAGATGACTTCAAACCGCGGTTCAACACCAAAGAAGGGTGAATCCTAAAATTCATGAGGTTATCAAAGCGTAAGTCATAAACTTCTCGATGCCGGATTGATTTACCCTATCTCGGATAGTCCTCGGGTTAGCCCTGCTCATTGTGTGCCTAAAAAGGTGGCATTACCATTGTTGAAAATGATGAAAATGAGTTGATTCCTACTCGATTGGTTACGGATGGCGGTTTGCATTGACTATCGAAGTTAAATGAAGCCACCAGAAGACCACTTTCCATTACCCTTCATGGACCAAATGCTTGAGAGATTAGCGGAAACGAATACTATTATTTTCTCGATGGTTTCTCGGGTTACTTCAAATTCTATTGACCCATAAGATCAAGAAAAGACCACATTCACGTGTCCTTATGGAACATTTGCTTACCGACGCATGCCTTCGGCTTATGCAATGCTCCCAGACGCTCCAAAGGTGTATGATGGCCATTTTCCATGACATGATCGAAAAGACTATGGAAGTCTTTATGGATTATTTTTCGTCTTTGGGATTCTTTTCAAACATGTCTCCCATTTGGACAAGATGCTTGAACGCTGTGAAAACACTAATCTTAGTCTAAATTGGGAGAAATGTCACTTTATGGTTAAGGAAGGAATTGTCCTTGGCCATATGATTTCTAAGAGCGGGATTGAGGTTGACAAAGCTAAAGTCGATGTCATTTCAAAATTACCTCCTCCCACAACCGCCAAAGGAGTTAGAAGTTTCCTTGGTCATGCCGGATTTTATCGTCGCTTCATTCAAGACTTTTCAAAATATCCCTGCCTATGACCCGACTTCTTGAAAAGGATACTCCTTTCGCCTTCTCTAGTGAGTGCGTTGAAGCTTTTCAAACTCTTAAGAAGAAGCTCACCAAGCACCAATTTTAGTTGCCCCATTGGGAATTACCATTTGAGCTTATGTGCGACGCAAGCGATTTCGCCATAGGTGCCGCTTTGGGCAACGAAAATCAAAGCATTTCCAGCCTATACATTATGCTAGCAAAACTTTGATCAAGCTCAAGCACATTACACTACGACAGAGAAAGAATTACTAGCCGTGGTGTATGCTTTCGAAGTTTCGCCATACTTGATCTTGTCAAAAGCATAGTGTATACGGATCACTCGGCTCAAATATCTCTTTGCTAAGAAGATGCAAAGCGAGATTGTCTCATGGGTTCTCCTCCTACAAGAATTTGATATCATTATCCGTGATAAAAGGAGCGGAGAACCTAGCGGCCGATCATCTCTCTCGTCTTGAAAATCCACATCAAGGTGTGCTCGAGAAAAGGAAATAAATGAAACGCTTCTCCTCGAGACTCTTAAGGTGGTATCTCATCATGAAAATTCAAGTACCCCATGGTTTGCCGACTTTGCAAACTATCATGCGGGTAACTTTGTTGTGAAAGGGATGTCATCCCAACAAAAGAACAAATTTTTCAAAGATGTTAAGCATTATTTCGGGACGACCCTACTTGTTTAAGGTTTGTGCGGATCAAGTCATCCGACGGTGTGTTCACGCCAAGAAGTCGATGAAATTCTCAAGGCTTGTCATCATGGACCCACGGGGGACATCATGGCCCTAACTACACCGCCAAGAAGGTGTTTGATTCCGGTTTCTATTGGCCCACCATTTACAAAGATGCCCATGACCTCGTCAAATCTTGCGACTCTTGCCAACGCTATAGCAACATCTCTAAAAGAGATGAAATGCCTCAAAATGCCATTCAAGTGCGAGATCTTTGACGTATGGGGCATTGACTTTATGGGTCCGTTCCGCCTTCTCGAGGGAACAAGTATATACTGTGGCGGTTGATTACTTGTCTAAATGGGTGGAAGCGAAGCGCCCCCACCAACGACGCCCGAGTAGTTGTGAAGTTTCTAAAGTCTCTCTTTACCTGCTTCGAACTCCCCGTGCCATCATTAGTGATCGCGATGCGCACTTTGCAACGACCAATTCGCAAAAGTCATGCTTAAGCACGGTGTCACCACCGCCTTTCATCACAGATCACCCACAAACTAGTGGGCAAGTGGAAGTTTCAATCGTGGCTTGAAAAGAATCTGGAGAGGACCGAGGTGAAAACCGTGCCTCTTGGTCGGACAAACTTGAAGATGCACTTTGGGCCTTCCGCATCGCATAAAACACCCATCGGGTGTACTCCTTACAAGCTTGTGTATGGAAAGGCGTGTCATCTCCCGATCGAGCTCGAGCACAATGCCTATTGGGCCTTGAAGCATGTAAATTTTGACCTTGTCCATGGTGATCACCGGAAAGTTCAACTCAATGAATTAAATGAACTCCGTGATCGCCTACGAGAACTCGTTGATTTACAAGGAAAAGACAAAGAAGATCCATGACTCAAAGATTAAGAACCGCGTTTAACGCTGGTGATCGAGTCCTTCTTTTCAATTCTAGATTGAAAATCTTCTGGGAAACTTAAGACCCGTTGGACCGGTCCATTCACCATTGCCAAAGTTTTTCCATATGGCACCGTTGAGTTATCTCAAACCGACGGACCAAACTTCAAGTGAATGGACATAGATTGAAACATTATTTTGAGGGACATACCATCCATGGTTGTCCCGGATCTCCAAACCTTCCCATGAACCAATGAATGCGGGATCGAGTCAAGCTAGCGACTCGGAATCAAAAACAAGAGTACACTATATGGGTTTTCACCAGATTTCGACTTCTTTCTACTTTCTACCACCCTAGTGGGGGAGTTGCCCCGTTGTATATAAGTTTTCAAAAAAATTCAAATAATGGCCGTAGTATTTCCCTTTACGTTTCTCGCCGCATAATAGTAGGTACTTTGAATATTGAGGGCAATATTCATTTCTAGTGTGGGGATTCTCACGAATTTTATCATATGTATTGCCATCTTATTTCCCATTTTGGCCAAAATTTTTTGGTTATCATCCGCCATGTCTAATAAGCAAAAGGATTGGCTAATCCAGAGCAAACGGCTCTTGGTAAAGATATCTCAAATCCGCTGACGGCTTGCAATTTGCCCAAAATTGTATGGTGTTCATTTCACCATATCTTTAATTAGTGAAGAGTTGGCTAGCCCGCAAGTTTATGGCTTGTGGTAAAGGCGCTTGGAAACCATAATTGGTAATCGACACACCAAAGATATTTTATCTAAGAGTTGGCTAGACCGTAGCAAACGGTTTCGTAAAGACAAATCAAATCCGCTGAAAGCCGGTGATTTGCTCAAAATCATATGGTTATCAGTGTATCATAGTTCTTACTTGAACTAAAATATTTGGCTACTCCAGAAGTAATGGCTTTTGGTAAAGAGATTCAAATCCATTAAGTTTTCTCAAAAGATTGCTAGGGACTAGCAATTGCTTAGTGTGGGGGATTTTGATGAGTGATTATTCACTCATCGTTTTTACCCATCTAAGACTACAAAAATGTCTAAAAACACTCAAATGTGCTCTAAATATGTTAAAAATATCGTCGGAGTGTGTGTTGTGTCTTGCAGGTACAAAAGGATCGAAACCGGGTAAAACGCGTCAAAATCGTAAAATGGCGAGTCTAGCCCTAAAGAATTCGAATTGGCAAAATGACCCTTGGTTTATTTGAGAAGGACAAGATTGGCCCTTGAAAGACATTTTCGATTTACATGTGTAGTCCCCTGATTTTAGAGTTAACACTTTGGTCCTTAAAGTATTACATGGTTCCATAATAAACTTAAGTCCAAAAATTACCTTAGCCCAAAATAAACTTTAAACCCAATACCTCTAATCCCATTACCCACCCAATACCGCTTACCCTAACCCTACCCGTCAAAGTGTTAACACCCCACCTCCCACCTTTCTTCTTCCTTGTCTTCCCGCCCAAACACACACATAACACAAGAAATAAAAAAATAAAAAGAAGCTCCCCAACACAACCCATCCCCAGACACTCAACCTCCAATCTAAACCTCTTACCCGGATAATCCCAATTTCCAAACACACTTTCATCGCTACCCTCTTCCCCAAATGCCACCATGGCAATCCATGTTCAAAAGTACCAAAGGACGACTCTGATCATATCTAAATGGTACCTAACTTATTGGATGGCTTGGATGAATTCAAGAAAGCATAAGTGAGCTCTTTTGGCCGTTTATCTCACAGAGAAGCACAAGACCAAGATGAAGACCTTAGTTGTAGTATAAATAGATGATGTAGCCAAAGTTATAATGGCACCCTAGTTTGTAGAAAATTTCAGCTTTAAGTTTTTGTAATCTTTACTTTTATTTAAATGAAGAGTATGTTTTGAATCAATCTTATTCCCTTTAATTGCTTGTTTTATTGTTTTTAAGTTGTTAGTTAAATATATTAGCTTTAAAAGAAAAGAAAAGAATTGGGGTCAAAAGCTTTGAAAAAGGGTGTTTGTTTTGTCACAACAGCCAAAAATCGCTTTTTACCCGTCAATGACCAAGTCAAACTCATTTTTAGCATACTAGTCGGCTTTACAAGTCTTAAGTTTGTTTGAAAGGGTTCTGTTGGAATCAAGAAAAAAATGTGTTATCTGTCTTTCTTAATCAGACAGACATGAATCGAGGTCATTGTGATTTGCTTTTTTTTCCTTAGCTTAATTGGTGTCTCAAGTGGGTAAACTTGATTTTTCTCAAATCCTTGAATCCATAACTTCATTTTGTTTCAGTTGTATGCATCTCAATTACCTCTAGCATAGTCAAAAGTTGAGTTCAAAATCATGATTTTCACTTTTCTTCTTGTCCTGCACCAGTAGCCAAATCAACCACAGCTAGCTGATCTCAGCTTATTTTTAAGCTGTTAACAACTTATTCTTGGCCTCAAATCAGTTTTTCTTAAAGTCACCTATGCTAATTTGATCTTTGCAGCTTGTCCTTGGTTTGGAGGTTCATGTTTCAGCTTATAAATAAGCTCAAACAGTAGCCCCTTGCTGTTGTCTTCAGGCCTGCACATCAGCAGATCTCAGGTCATCTTTTTCTTCTCTTTCTTTTAGCTTATTAGGTTGGTAGAACTGCTTATTTAGGCTTGTTAGTGCTCATAGGTTTCAGTTAGATCATCTCTTAGCTTAATTAATTCTTATTAGGACATTCTAGTGCTTATTTTGCCACTCTTTTAGTTTAAGGATCCCCTTAGTTAGCTTATGCCAATTGCTTATTTCCAGTATTAAAGCTTTTTCTAGATATCCCTCTGGTCTACTCTGGGTACTTAACTTACATTTTAGCTTAATTCGTATTCTTCACAGCTTTTCATAGTTCAATATTCTGCTTAAGTAAACTAAAAAGGGTGTTTGGATGTATTTGTGCTTACTGTTGGAATAAGCAGTGTCAAACTGCTTGTTTCAAGCTTTTCAGAAAAGTAGTCTTTATAAAAAAATCTTCATTTTGATAAGCTTTTTAAGTTTCAAAAAGGAAAAGTAAAAAAAAAAAAAAAATTCAAAAAGAGAGCCAAGGATTCAACCTCGTCCATCACTCAAGCACTCAACACACCACACACGTACCATCTGCGCCTGGGACTTGTCTCACAAGTTTTACTCAAACAATTCTTTTAAGGACTTATACTCGCTTATATAAGCACTGTTGGCTTATTTATAGCTTATTCTCCCAAACAAAGTAGTGTTCTCTTATTTTTCTTAGATTAAGCATAGATCAAAGAACTTTCGTGATTTTTCGATTTTTCTTAAATAGTTTAGTATTTTAATTAATTATTTAGATTAAAATAGTTTTTAATTCAATAAATAATTTAAAAGTAAAAAATATTCCGCTTTTTCCTAAAATTATTTTTAGACAAAGAGAACGAGGAAAATTGATTTCATACCCAGTAGCCCTTAAATTGCAAAACTTTTACGCTTATGGCTCAAGTTGTTTCTGCTTTTATGTTTTTTGTTTCGCACCCTAGGATTTAGTGTAGCTTCGCTTTTATCATTCCTTAGGCTTAGTGATAGTTTATTTTTAGTTTATTAGGGTTCCCTTGCCTTAATTACCTTCCCGTTCATTAATTTGTAGAAACGTAATTCAAATCATCAAATCATTAAAATCCAATTCAAGTTCAAATCACGAAACTCAACGAATCCTTCCATTCACACCTCGTTGGGACACGAACCGGGAAATCACTTTTCCGGTATCACTTTTATCACACCCGTGAGGTTTGGCCCGTTGACCTTTTTCCTAAAGGGTTAATTTGTCGAATTTTACGGTTAATTTGATATATTGATATTGTGTTTGTTTTCACCAATCACTTCACAACGAATCAAATTTTGGCGCCACGCCGGGAGGTGTGTTGCGACAATATCGTGAAGTTTTTGCGATTAGTGACTTGAAGAACCTTCTCGTGAAGTTATTGTTTTATAAAATACAAAATACAAAAATATTTTTTCTTTTCTTTGTATATATATGTAAAGATTAAAATACAAAAGATTTTTGCTTGTTGTTTTAAATAATATAGAAGACACAATCAATATAACATTCTCAATCGAGGTGTTATCATTATAAGTTCCTAACTAAAGATTTAAAACTTGCCTTTGTGTCGCTCGTGTTTTGGTTTACTTTATCGGTTTAACAAACTGTGTGAGGGTATAAGGACGGCCCGACATTAAATTGCGGCCGAAAAGAGACGGGTTTTAATAAGTCATACGACCTACAAAGTCTCTCCGCCCTTTGTGCGTTTACTTATAGAAGTGATCATTTCACGGGATTATTGGTTTAAGTTCACCGTGTTTTGCCTCGGTCTTGTTTTAATTGAAAGTGTTGTTTTGGAAGTGCATGCACACTCGCATAAGCTCGTGAGACGAACCGTAATTTTATTGTCGATTTTATTGTCGATTTTATATGGGTTTTGATAGAACCCGATTCGAGATGGTTACTCTCCTTCTACTTCTAAACTAACGACTAACTAAAACAATATAAGACTTGATGCAATTTTCTTTTCTATTCCATGAAAACAAAACAACACTTTAAATAGGAAACAGATTACATGTGCATGTCCTAAAATTAAGGAAGAAAATGGGAACATGGGTTGAAGAAGCCACATAGTAGGACAGAAGAAGTCTTCCTAAAGACTTGGCATCTTTATTAGATTATTCACTTTGGGAGGGATATATATGCATTTTTGCCTCTTTGTTATTCAAACTTGAAACTGAATGGAGAGTAAATAAGCCGGTTCGGTTTAGTGCACGTAGTAACCGTATCAGGTTTACTCTTGTATTTTCGTTCTTTTTTGTTCAGTTGAGGTTGAGGAATATATTGCCAATAATGCAACTCGCCTACTCGTTTTGTGTTTCTTGAATAACATGCCATGAAGTTATTACCTAAATGGCTAAATGAGATAGGGGTCAAACGGGTCACTTAAGTTTGAAAGCTATCCAAAGTTTGTTTTTAAAGCATAGGACCTTCCAATTATTCTTTAATTAAGATTTAGACTACAGTTGTTATTCATTGCTAGTGCATGAATTCTATGCTACAAAATTAGACATTGGACAAAAAAAATCAAGTTAACAGATTCCATCCTGGTTTAGACTAAAATATGATCGGTTTCCATGTCGACCTGTAACTTAACCCGCCCATCTTGTGATCTCTAAAATCTTGTTTTAGTTATGCCGGAACACCCAAGGAAGAAAAAAATAAATAAATAAAGATTTCTCATGGCGAAAGAACTCTTGCACTGGTTCAAAAAACGATTGTTACAAATACATGATGGTGCAAAACCAACATAATGATACTGAATGTTTGACACTTTGACTATGTACTACCCTAAATGAGACATAACAAAATAAACCAATTAAAATTGATGTAAAATTACAATATTTTAGTGTCCTTTCTTTGTTTATATGGCAGTTGTAGTGTTCTGCTATGCAAGTAACATAATACAAGCCTTTAATTTGTTAAATATATTTCTTTTAGCCTATAAGAGAACATTTGTGAATAATATCAATAGACTATTGTTATGTGTTTGTTCAAAAAAAAGACTATTGTTATGTGACAGATCAAGGTATCCTTTGGGAAACTTCATTAGTTTGGTTTAGCCGTTTAAGTGAGCCGTACTCAAACTCTTTGGCGTTTGGTGGGTATTTTGGTAGGACTCACGACACATCTATTCGTTTTGGATAGTTATGGTGACATGTGTTTGTTGGTACCTTGTGATCGGTTGAGTAGTACATTGGTATGACAAAGTCGTCACTCTGTCTCTTGATGCCTTAACTAGAAATGTAGGCAACAAAGAGGGCTCAACTCACCAATGTTGTGCCCTTCATATCTTAGTCACATGGATGGCAATGGACATCTAGATGAGTTTGAATGATACCTTTTGCATGACTGAGTTGTACAATTGTGAGCTTAAAAGACCAAACTCATATGTGCTCAACACAAACGTTACATGCATGATGCATGGAAGGCCACGCCTTAATTCATTATCGTTACATGTCACAACAAAAGAATATGTTCCCGCCAATCTACACATTTTTTGTGAAATATGGCTATGTATTTTCATGTGAAAATGTTTAGAGTTCGAAATTAACATCAATGGCTATCGGATATACTTAGAAGATTGCTAAATACTAAGTTCCATAAACATATGGACATGTCCAAAGAGTGTAAACCTGCTACTTGTCACTTTAGCCAAAGAGTGTAAACCTGCTACTTGTTAACAGCATTGCTACTTAGAAACTGGACTAAGCATCTAAACAGCCGGTTGTCGGCGTTGAAGCAGATCTAGAACCTTTTGAGTAGCAGACTGAATCACCTTTAAATCGCTCTCTAGCAAATTCTGAGATTTAACAATCTGGTCAAGCTTCTCTGAGTGTGCTTCTTGTGTTTCTTTCATGCGTTCCTGCTCGGCTTTAAGAAGATCATATTCTATCTTTTGGCAATCCAACATCTCTCGTAGCTGAATGATTTCATGGTTTTGTGCAGTTTGGCCAATGGAATCAACAATCTGCTCAAAAACATATCTATCAAACCCCGATGGAAGACCATAAACCTTCCCTTTCTTTGAGCCAACATGTTCTGCCCATCTGATGTATGTATTTGCTATGTTTCCTGATTGCGTATCTCGAGAGTCCTCTGCTCCATACTTTGTCATGTATTGTTCCTTCATTAATAATAAGTATGACATATTTAGCATGTTTCTTTTGCTTCGTTGTCAAGTATGACACATTAGCAGGTTATATTAGCAGGTCTCTTTTGCTTATTCAGAAACAACAACAATTAGCAGGTTTCATTACCAGGTTTCTTTTGCTTATTCAGAAACAACAATTAGCAGAAACAACAACAATTAGCAGCTTATTCAGAAACAGCTTAATAAAAAGTATGACACATTAGCATGCTTATTTTGCTTATTCAGAAACAACAACAATTAGCAGGTTTCATTAGCAGGTTTCTTTTGCTTATTCAGAAACAAGAACAATTAGCAGAAACAACTATTAGCAGCTTATTCAGTAACAACAACAACTTAATAAAAAGTATGACACATTAGCAGGTTTCTTTTGCTTATTCAGAAACAACAATTTTCTCAAGAAGTAAAAAAAACAACTTACCCAGGTTTCTTTTGCTTCGTTGTCCACAAAAGTCTTCTTGTCTTTCTTCATGTGAGTCCGAAAAAAAAGTTCTGCAGCAGTTGGATCCCTTCCTAGTTCTTTTTGCTATAATCATAAAACAACAGAAATAGTACCCTGTTGTTAGCAGCATAATCGATTAAGCACATAAATACTACACTTTCAATTATCTAACCAACAAATACTACATAGATAGCATCAGCAACCATGATCATAAGTGTAGATTACAACTAATTCCTATAATAAGCATCTACATTATATCACTTTTTGCAGAAGTAGATTACAGCTAATTCCTACAATAAGCTGATACATTTTATCACTTTTTGTAGAAGTAACCATAAGATTGGATTACAACTAATTCGCAAGATATTTTTTCCAGGCATTTGCACAAGTAACCATAAGAGTAGATTACAGCTAATTCCTGCTATAAACATCTACATTTTATCACTTTTTGTTGCACCATAATGGACGATTACTATGCTTAGAATTCCATGACAGTTAAGGAATGTGAGTATGCCTTTGGACAAATGATAGATTCAAAACTGCTTTTAGTAGTAAAGTGTTTGAAATAAGTAGTAACATGGTAAAGAAAATTTACACACCAATCTCCTTCTGTGCTCAGCGATCGAGACTGAACCAGCAACGTGCAAACGCTTATTACATTGTCGGGCAGCTCTCCCTCTTTCAGATTTTGCTATAAACCCCGGTGATTCCCAAATTGCCCACATTCCTTCCCAAATAGCTTGATTCATGAAAGGTGGTTTGTTTGGTCGACCTTTGATCCTTACCATAGTCATCTCGAAGGCTTCTTGATCCAAGATAGTTAAACAAAGTTCGAACCTAATACCTAGAACGAGTTAAACCAAATTTCTTTATCTTCTTCGGGAACAATTTTCCAAGTATCCCATGCTCCTGTAAACCGTGATTTCCATATGCTAGTTATTGTGCTCGTCACGTTATTTGAGGGATTAAATCTACAAAGAAACATAGAACCATTAAAATTTAAGTTGTACGACTGAATATACACACATACATATGTCTCTAAAAAACCTAGGGATTTTTTTTTTAAACTTACGATCCTCCTTGAATTGTTAAGACAATACGCCTATCTTCATCACCAAGCTGTTGATCAACATCTTCATTTTCCATCTGAAAACTCGAGTTAAATAGAATATTTCTTGTTAGTGAAATTTTTAACAATCAAATATATACTAAACAATATTATGACCACAGTATAGTAAAGTAATAATGCACCCGTATACTATGTAGCACAATAAGTTGACGACAAATTAAGCTATATAATAAATATTATTATGATCATAGTCAATTACAAAAGGTAATTTTCAAAAAGCATAATCATCATCACTAAAGTTATCTTTCCACTCATCTTTCTCTTTTGCCTCGTCATCTTCTTGTGAATCACTTCAGTGACAATTAAAGGTACTGAATTACCATATGTGTTTTAACATGGAAAAGTATGCCATTGATCTTAGATCCATACCAACAATAGAAGAGCGTTCTGAATGCAATGGCTATTTTGTAAATGCAATATTACTATCTCGTATCTACATAAACATTAACTTATATAGCCATGTTACATTTTTGAACATACTAACTAGACCTCCCCTAATCATAAATGATCAACTAATCAATATGGGGTTGAAGAACTACTTAATCAATCTATTTAATAAGTCCAAGTTTAAGATTCTCACGTAATGCTCCAGAACCACCAAAATCCCAATGGACATGAAGGTTTTCAATATCATGTAATTCACAAAAGCAGCTTAACAGAAATTTCCATATTTGTGGGATGCTACAAGTCAATATAGGATTATGTTCACCGTTAGGTTAAAAAAACATTCACGGTTTTCATTAAAAAAATTCTTCCACATTAAACATCAGTTTCACACAGAGTAAAATAGACTCATAATTGCTGACTATTGAGTTCAATAATATTTGACAAAATCTAGATAGATATAATCGTCTCACAGAGAAAAATAGACTCGTATTGCTGATTATCGAGTTCAATAATATTTACCTGCACAACCAGCAATTCTTAGATTTACTTTGTGGATTATTAAACTACTCCTGGTCTAAGTCCTATTATCATCATACTTATATAATTGTGGATTGATGCAACATGAGAGATACAATGTCTCATATAATTGTGTCGCATATATCGCTATCAAACTTTATACCCCGTTTGAGTGGCTTATAATCTACGATATTTCCATATCTGTAGTTATATCAGATAAGGCTAGCCGACATTAGATGGCGAATTTAATCAATAACAGTGATCACCAAAGATGTTGATTTTAAACTCGGTTCTCACATAATTTGAGATATGTTTAAGACTCCAAAATAGACATCTGGTCCCATTTCTTGGTTCTCAAACAACTAATTTTGTAACTAACAACAGATTACTTAAAACTACGTTAGATTGCCCATTAGCTACTTTGTGGATTATTAAACTACTCCTGGTCTAAGTCAAGAGTGGGTCAAACTCCTTTGAGTATATCGGTGTAGTTAGCTACCTATCATTTGGTCAAAAAACAAACAACTCGGTCACACATTTGGTCGAACACTTGTTTTACACTCTACACATACAGTTCAATACGGTTTCAGCGAAAATAAAAATACACGAAACTAGTGAGGAAATTCATCAAACACTTGGTCTACACTATACAAATTGAGTGAGACATTTCGTCGAACAGTTGGTCTACACTTCTAAACTACATAAAATTTCAGTTAAATCACATCTCGATTGCATAAGCATGAATTGTCGTTTGCATCATAATTAAACAAGTTAAAATCACATGTTGATTGCATAAGCACATAATAACACTCGATTAAATATCATAAATAAGTACTGCAGCTAAATAACCAAACACTCGATTAAACATATCGTATAGAGATGGTGACCCGAGCTGAGAGAAGATTAGATTAAAATTTGCGACTTTTTAGTGTCCGTCACTATTTCTATTGCTATTCCATTAAATTCTAGTAGTGACAATCTTTGTAAATAAAAGTTAGAATACCACTTTTTAAAGTGACAACAAATAATAAAAAGATATTTGTTAAGTTAATGCATTATTAAAAGTACTTAGCGAGGCAAGGTTAATGGATGACACTTTAAAATAAAAAATTTCATGAATAATGATTTTAGTTTATTATTTTCTTTTAACAATAAGTTTTACTTGGATATCAAAATTCAGATACCATGCGTCTGCTCGGCTCGAACCCACGTCTAGAATCGTGTCTGCTCGAGCCCATTTTATCCGCTACTGCTCGAGATCAAGCCCATTTATATAAATACAAAAATATTTATAAATTTATATATCATATCATATTATTTATATAAATCGTTTATAAAAATTGTTATATATAAGAAATTTTTTCGCACTTTTCTACGGTTCATCTCATGCCACACACTCAAAACCGATGCCTTATTCTATTATTTATTTATTATTATTATTATTATTATTATTATTACAACATCACCATACTTGAAATCTGACCCCGAGTTGAACCATCTAAACGGGTAGGCCTCGAGACCCGAACCACTACGAGAGACCCGTGAAAGGAAACCCCTAGAACTCACGCCTTCACAGTAAGAGGAAAATCCGAATTTTCATTGTCTCTTGCGAGACTCGGACCTGAGTAAAACCCCTCCCCAAGCTTCAAAAATGACTCAAGTGGCCAACTGAGCTAAGTCAATTGGTTACGCCTTAGTCTATTGCGTAACATAGATGTCACGGGTCGCGCGATAGTTCTGTCATGACACGCCTTTTAGAACCCTGGTTATTTTAAATAATAAAAATCTACAGTACTAGTTCTTATGTTCATTAAAGAGTTTGTAGTTTGGAGCTATTCCAGGTCTGAAAGTCAATGACAAAGTTTTAACACAGTTATCAAGTGACAACGCAATTTGATTTGGAGATCATCTATGGGATACAAATTTTATCGTGGATTTCAAATGGGTTTACTCTCACATTTTTCGTTCTTTTTTGTTAAAAAAAAGTGGTGATGATGCAACTCATTTTGTGTTTCATGAATTTCATGGCATGAAGTCAATTAGAGATTCGACGTTGCAAGTCTTTTAGTTCAAGCGTTTTTATATGTTAAATATATCTTCCTTATCATATAAGTAGGAAAGCTTTGTGTAGGTGATTAAGTCAACTGTTGCGAAACATCAATAGTTTGGATAAGTAAACTGGATTCGACCTCTGTGAGGTTCGGTGACAATTTTAGTAGGATTCGTGAGGATGAACTACATACACCGACACATCTATCTGTTGGTACCAAAGAAATGGACATTGGTAGAACAAAGTTGTCACATCTTCTTCTCAAGAATGAAGGCAGTCAAGAGGGACTCGAATCACCTATGTTGGAACAAAGTCGCCTCAATTTATAGTTCATTTTGTGTAACATGTCACTGCAAAGAACGTGTGATATTGTACGGTATGGGCATAAGGAATTTCGGCTGGAGTTGTGAGATATGCATGAACATAACAACGAAATGTTTTTCTTTTTGACCATGAATGATGGTTTTGCTTCTTTTGGCATTTTCACAAGATTGCTAACTTGGCATTTTTACCTGATTGGTCGAGTTAGCTGGGAAATGCTAATCGTTTGGTTTAAGTGATTCGGACTCCAACACAATGAGTTTCGGTCGGTTTTGTGGTAGGACTTGTGAGGGTGACACATCTATCCACCTGGACACAATTGATATTTAAGAAAAGTAAAATCAGATTCAAGAAAGTATTATTGTTTATGAATAGCAACATAAAACAAGAGGCAAAAGATGTAAATGTGAAATGTGAAGAATGTCTTTTAGGTATTTTACAAGAATTAACTTTTGAGCATGAATAGAAACATAAAACAAAAGGCAAAATATGTAAATGCGAAATGTGAAGAATGTTTTTTAGGTATTTTACAAGAATTAACTTTTGAGCAATACAAGACTGACATTAAAAAAAACAAGAACCATGGTTAAACAAGAATTGAACCCAAGACCTTCCGAATAAATAGTGGTTCACTTACCGTCTACCATCATCCTCGTACACTATTAAGTTTCCTGCTCAACATATATATACAAAACTTTTACAATGAAACAAACACATCCAAATATCCAATATGGATGTGTTATGGGCCTGTTATTGTTGTATGGGCTAAGCCCATTTATAAACTACTTGTCCTTATTGTATATTTTTCTATCTTAAATAGGTTCACCAAGATTTGAATCATGTTAGGTAGTCGGGCAGTCGACCACCCTGCAGCGAGTAATCGGTCAAGTCGGGATTAATTGGTGATTAATCGGATTGGCATTTCCTGTAAATGTTTGGTATTTCTGGAGACCAAACTAAAAAATTTAACCGATTTCAAGCCTGCTATGTTTCTAAACCTCAATAAAAGGCTCAAATTCTGATTATGATGTCCATTGTGCGTTATAAATGAAATATACGATCTCCAAATTAAGTAGAATGCCTAAATTATTATTATTTTTAAAATGATCGATTTGCTCGATTCGGCCGATTTTTACCGATTCGGCCGATTTTTGACCGATTCAGCCGATTAATCGGCCGATTCGGCCGATTTTTTGACTGCCTAGTGTTGATTTTTTCCTAGGCCGATTTTTAGACCGATTTTCTAATATCGACAAGGTACTCGGCCGATTAACGATTAATCGGCGATTAATCGGCCGAGTTGACCGATTTTTGCAACATTGGAATTTAGTTTGCTTTGCGTCGTATAGATAATCAGAAAAAGTAAAAAGCCTCAAGCATACTACATAGACAATCCCCATTAGTGCTAAGAGACATTAAAGGATTAGTTTGAATGGTAGTCTCACGATATCTTAACTAGAAATGTAGGCAACAAAGAGGGACCAAATCACCAATGTTGTACCACAGTTGCTTCAGCTCTGTGTCATCTCAATTAGTTTGAATGGTACAATTTTCATGATTGCACCGTAGAATGGTAAGAGCTTAAACGACCAAAGTCGTATGTGCTCAATAAAGATCGACCTTACACTGGAGAGACATGCCTTAGTTCATTTTTATAACATGTTAATGCGGAAATCAATATGCCATTGTACAGTAGGGGTTATGTGTAACACCTTAGGCAAATCCCACATCGGCCGTGGCTCGGAGAGATCTTGGGCTCATAAGATAACATTCGCTTACAATGACACAACGCGCTTTGTGGTTCATCATGGGTCAAGTTCTTAGAACTGCGCTAAGCGTGCTTTCATATGAGAGTAGTACTCGCTTGGGTGACTGCCGAAGTCTTCACACGAGGCCACAAAACAAAGCCGCGAGTCTCATGGGCAAAGCGACAATATTGTGGTCCGAGTAGGCGGGTGTTACAAGTGGTATCGAGCCACCTCGAGCCATTCGGGATGGTGGGTCAAACCTCATCGAGGACGATGAGTCCCTGAGGGGTGATTGTAACACCTTAGGCAAATCCCACATCGGTACAGGGCTCGAGAGATGATGGGCTCATAAGATAACATTCGCCTTACAATGACACAACACGCTTTGTGGTCTCATCGGGTGGAGTTCTTAGGAAGTGGCGCTTAAGCGTGCTCATACGAGAGTAGTCTTGGCTTGGGTGACCACGGAAGTATTCACATGAGGCAACAAAACAAAGCCATGAGCTCTGGCAAAGCGGACAATATTGTGGTCCGAATAGGCGGTGTTACATTATGTAAGTTCGTGGATCGTGTAACATCTATAGATCGAAAAGAACAACAATGACTATTGGATATACATAGAACATTACTATATATTTAGTTGCATAAACATGTATGGACAATCTTTTTAAACAAAAAGGAATAGAGTACCAATTTTTTAAGTTACACACATATTAAAAAAAAATGGAATTTTATATTAATTTTTCAACACAGATATGACATCAGGGCTTATTATTTTTGTTCTACAAGACCTGTCATCATTTTCGTCTTGAAAAGATAACATTATTCTCAACACGGCTTATAATCATACAGTGTACTATATATCCAAGCAAGATTTTACTTCTTTAACCTATGTGGGATTGTGAATTCTAAGGTTGAATTGACTTTATTCAAATAATACTAACATAGTAACATCCATGGTAATTAAGTGACAAATGTAATTGTGAGATATCATCTACGTAGTACAAACTCCATCACTAATTTCATATGGGTTTACTCTCATTTTTTTTTTCATTCTTTTTTGTTTGGTTGTGACGACAATGCAATTTGTTTTGTGCTTTGGAGTTACATGCCACCGCGTTTAGTTAAGTGTCGTTGGTAATGTGAAGCAACTTATTTTATCTTGCTATTGGGCCAAATCATGAAACCGTTACGTTTGTTGGAAAGACCTCTGTATGCTTTATATTATTCAGTTAGTTTTTAATGATATCAAACTGTTTAACTAATCTTTTGTAGTCTAAAATGTGATCTGCATGTACCTATGAATGTTCGTACTACATATTGATTGATTTTATTTCAAATAATTTTACACACAAATGTACATTTTCATGGGAAGATCGCGTTCTTGCAAGAGGGCCAAATGACTTTGGATGGTATCTAGTCTTTAGACTGGATGGTTATGATCAAACGTAAGCCCATCTCTGTTTCTAATCTTCCTGAGCCTTCCATGTCATCTCATGCTTGCAATAAAACCAAACTTATTTTATGATTTTTGTTGTTTTAGTTATGGTGAAATGCCCCGGGAAGAAAAAGATTTCTCATCGCGGAAGAGCTCTTGTGCTGGTAAAATCCCACTTTGTTGAGGCTGGTTATGTATTTCAAATGTAGGATATGAAATTATATGTATTTGTGCATAATGCTTTAGATTCATGTTGTACTTCTAAACAAGATATATAGCTGGTAGTTTGTGGTTGTGATTTGCTCACTTAGGATTGCTTTTTCCCTAAGGAAGTATCCACTGTATTATGGGTTCAAAAACAAATTTCTGCAAGTACACCTTTATGTTGCAAGTAGTTTTTTTTTTTTTTTACCATGATTTTCGATCTTTTAGTTGACTAATCCACATGGTTGGAACCCATCGCTACACATACTCAAACCAGGTAAAGTCGTCCCTCTTCAGGAGGTTAACGTGCCCACTTATCATATAAGTAAAAGATCCGTTGACACCTTGTAATATAGAAATTTTAAAAGTAGACTCATGTTGACTTGCACTTTTATATACGATCTACACGTTCACTAAGAGCGTTTGTAATTTGATCTTAGTGTCGTTGTTTGAATACAAATATTAAGTGACAACGCAATTGGATTCGTACATCCTCATGTGGGTTTACTCATATGCTTTCGGTCTTTTTGTTTCGCTATGGTCGTGAAAAATAAAATATGATAGAATATACAAAATGTAAGTTACATTGTTATCTTCATATAAACTGGTTAGTTGTATTGTGTGAGTGAATACAAAGAAGAAATAGTACACATGGATTTGAACGATATAGAGGTGGTAAATTCTTTCAAAAGAAAAGGATGAATTTAAATGGGAAAATTTTAAAATATATGGGCATATTTAGCCCTCCTTTTTTGAAATGAGCACATATAAATTTATCGAAAACTTAAATGAAGACTAATAAAAGACATTTTTCCTCAATTGTAGAACATTACAATCATTTTAAAGAATTTTTATATAATATATTTAATTTTTAATATAAATAAGATATTACATTTAAAGGAATTTATTTCGCTATTTTAGATCGTTTATTAAACGATTTGATATAACGTGTCCGTTTACCGCGTCTGCTTTAAGTTCTCAAGTGCCTATTCTAGCCTGTGCCCATGCCCGCCCGCCCACCATTTTGCCACCTCTAAACGATACCTTACGATTGAATAACAAGACGAAAATATACAAAACCAATTTTTCAAAAAGGTCATTGGCCCATTTTATCTTTTCCGATTCATTATTTTTACATATAAGTTACACAACACTTGACATATGAGCTTAGCCTTACGAATAGCTACAAACCGAACAAAAAAAAAGGGATTTATGAAAGTAAAAATATGCAAGAGGATAAAGTGCTGGGAATTGAACCATATACCTTGAAGATAAACTACAATGCCCATAGGTTTGAATGAGAATAATCAACAAATAAATTGTAAGGGAAAATGATTAGGAGACTTAATTCACATGACTAATATTATGTTTAAGCAATTCAATGTTTGATGTTTGGATTACACTATTTCTCTCATAACATTTACCTTTTTTTGTCACATGTCGTCATCTCTTTTTAGCACAAGTTTAGGCATATAAATTAGTCATGTCAATCAATGCTCAATTGTAAATTGAAAATCTACAAGGTGAATTGTTTGCATTTAAACTTAATTTTGCACACGGTCTTCGCAAACATAAATTAAAAACATAAATAATAGCAGCCGCGTGTGTGGTTGCGAGTGGCGGCGTGCTAAGTTTACCTCGAGTAACATTCATGACCGGAAACGCAAAGAAGCTAGACCAAGTTAAAGTTATATTAAATTTCATATGAGTTACTAAAGCAAAATTGGCTAAACTTAAGAAAGTAAGTATAGGATATCCAACTTTAATTGGTTGTCATGCTAAGTATCTTATATTTACATTAAAGACCTATATTTACTTATTTAGACGTATTATAGGTATTAGATGTTTCGTATTATATGTTCATTGTTACGATGTTATAGCTCAAGACTTTATCTCATGAAAACCGTTGGTTCAATCTGATTCTCACATAAGCAAAATTCCGACCGCAGTCTTCTAACCGGTTCGACCCGGGTTTTAAAACATTAATGTAATGTATAGTAGATTCCAACAAAATGTTTCATGAGAAAAACAAAGAGAGGTAAAAATATAATTTATGCTTTTAGAATTTATTATATGTATGATGGGAGGAATAGAGAGGACTCAAAGATGATCTTTCTTGGTCATCTCAATATATGGACATATGAGGAAATGGGTGGTACTATCTGAGGGTGTGTGTTCCCTTCCTAGTGATGCCTTTCCCTCTTGGCTTCTTGTCCATTGTTAGTGAGGGATTCTGAAGTTAATGGTCAGGAAATGTAGCTAGGGTAGGTATAGCCCCTCTAATAGTGAGAATGGGGGCTATAACCACTTGGTGATGCCTGCTTGATCTCTCCTCAATTCATTGTGAATGTGGGTTGAATGTTTTGAGAATGAATTGAGTATGGAAATGTAGTCAAGATGTTATGGTCTTTGGTGCATTAAGGTGAGAATTGAAAAACTGCTGGTGTTCTGCAGTTAAAAGGATGTTTGGTTTATCTGTCAGAAATATAGAATGATAGTTTTGTCTGAGATTTCTTCATATGTAGTATCAGATAAAGTTGTATCTTAGTTGTATTGTTGTTTGTTTAGTATTAATAGAAGGATTAGGTATGTCTAATCCTTCTTAGAATGTTGTAATTTGTTTCTGATCATTAATATATTTCTCACCTTTGCACCCAAAAAAAAAAAAAAAAGAGAGAGAGAGAGAGACCCGGTTATATCGGGACATGACCTGGTTAGACCCCGTCATATCTAGTTAGACCCGGCTATATCCGACCATGACCCTGTTAGACCCGACTATATCTGGTTATATCCGGCCAAGACCCATTGTCGGCATCAAATGATTCCACATATCAACAAGGCAATACTTGTATCGGTTTCTTTTTTCTTGTTTCGTTGTAGTTCATGGTTTGAATATATGTATCCATTAAGGATATATGAGCTTAGTAGTTTCATAATATGGATTCAATACTCACTTGGTAAATCAGTTATCTCTTGAGCGTTTTTTGTAGTCAATCGAAAACTCATATTATTGGCACGTTATCGATTTCACAAACACACATTACCAAGGCATATGTTATCTAACAAAGCTTGATACGAAAGCAAAATGTAGTTTGTAACAAACTACATTTTTGAATAACTTCAAAAGCTCATATATATGATAGATAGAAACTTGATTTGTTCTCTACCCTCAGTAAGACATATCGAATGTTCATGGTGGTTGCTAGTGGCATGTTGGCATCGTAGCCACAAGCAGTTATACTACCTTTGCAGCAGTAGATAGGTTCAATCCCCATCGTTTTCGTCCCTAATAATAAAAGCATCAAACCGATCACAATCAACCCGATTTGCTTATTAGTTCCACCCATTATTCTTACTCTTGATATGTTCTTCTTGTTCTTAACCTCTGTGTTCATATTAATCATATAAACACAACTAACATCTACAGATACATGCATACATACGTAAGATTAATATCAAACATTTAACTCGTAGCCAACACTAGTTTATGTACAATACTATGGGTGTGTTAGGGGAGAACATAGAACATGTCTTTCTAAATAAGTCGGTTTATAAAATAAGTCTCGTTTGTTATGAGAACATGAAATCATAAGTTCAAAAAGGCTAAAAACTTTAAATTTCGGCGCTTATGAACCATAAATTACATATATACCCACAAAAATATCTAACATATATTATAAACTCATTAAATAGTATCCTTATTAGTAATTTTGCAATAATAAGCCCCAACCCTAGCTCATTTGCCAAACAAGTCTACAAAAATACAAATTTCATCTTCAGCTTATAATAAAAGCCCCGGCCCCATCCTCTCCCCCAACCCATTGCGCCAAACATACCCTATGTCCATATTTTTTATTTTTCATTACATGAAGAAAACAAAAGTTATATGGAGTAAATTTTATAAAATTGTGCCTATGCTATGTGTATAATTTCTTTTCCTATCGGGCTAGATCTTGAACCCATTACGTTTGTGGGAAAGACCCTGGTACGCGTTAACTTATCCACTTTGTTTTTTACACATGTGACATATTCTGTATGTGCTAATCACACATCAAATGGTATTACAAATAATTTAGCACAATACTTACGCTTTCAGGGGAAAATTGTTTCTACAAGCGGACCAGACAATTTGATGGGACCCGGTTTCCAACCTGATGGTTATGATCAAACGTAATCCTGTCCGTTCATCTTTTTCTATATGATCATCTTGTACAATATCTCAAACGTGTACAGTGAGTGAAATCAGTATTCCCTAAATGGAAATGGGTCAAAGGGGTCACTCAGTTTAAAGGTGGCCAAAGTCTGTTTTTAATGCATACAACCTTCTAATAATGTTAATTGAAGATTTAGACTATTGTTGTAATTCATTGCAAACGCATGAATTGTATGTAAGAAAATTTAGAAACTGGACAAAAAGTGTTTTCTGTCAACCCATTCTGACCAGACGTATATCAAAATATGACCCGTGTCCACCTGAACACATGTTAACCTATTACCTAACCCGCTCATCTTGCCATCTATAATATCCTATTTAGATCCTCATACTCGCATAGATCTCAAATATCTGACAAAAAAAAGTATTATATCATGTTATAGTTATGCTCAAATACCCAACAAAGAAAATGGAAGATGGAAATGGCCAACTAGTTGGATGGCATTATTTCTTGTTCTAAATAGCATTCATGTTCCTTTATTATAGAATAGTGATAAAGACTATACTGTTCTTGTTCTAAATAGCATTCAGTTCTGCCTTTTTGTTTTTTAAGCTGTAAAAATATTCATAAAACTAAAACATTGCAAAAATACAAAGAATTGCAATATAAACAGTTCGAGATCAAAAGAACAATATGATCATATAACTTCATGGGTCAAGTAGTTTCCTGCATTTCTCTAAAACAAGTATGCTCTAAAACATGTACTCTCTAAAACAATCTTAAACTCTAAAAAACATTAAGAAAAGTGTTCCACAATGTATGCTTCATTAGTGTCATGCTCAAATGATTATAGTTACATTACATCCTTCTCAGCAAATAGTACCTGCTTGCAAATAGTTAGCTTGTGTTAAATCGCTGATGGGTAAACTGATAATAATATAACTTCATGGGTCAAGTGGGTAACGGGTCAAACAAGTCATTGGTCTAATGGGTCATGCTTAGAAAATACGTCAGATGGGTCACCACTTTGTTGATACATCCACATATCAGATAATGGGCAATCTAAAAATTGTTTAACTGATTTGCAGGTAAACATAAAGTATTTACAGGTAGAGTAATGAACTTACTGTCCCAAATCAGAGAAGTTTCGCCAAACGGTTCTGTTTGCAGCATCCTCAATGATACCTACCTTAACTGATTGCCAAACTCATTCCAGAGCTTGGTATATTGGGCTATTGGCCTCTCTTCTCATCATTAACCTTTGATTCTTCGATCTCTGCAACAAGTCAATAAATATGCATATGATAAGAGAGTTCTGTAATAATGACTTAAGGTCCATAGTTCAAAACTCAAATATTTGCAATGACAATTGTCAATTATGGCGTATTCCTTATACAGCCAAACACATAATAAACAAGAACAATAAAGACTTACCAATAAGAGCGATAGATAAATACTCTTCTAACGTAGAGCTTGAGGTTAGATTTGTTTGCACTGTAGTAGCTCTCGTATAGATCGGTAGGAGCCTTGGGAGGCACAAACAGAACGGCCTTGAACTCAACATCACCTTCAGCGTTGAAGTGGCTCCATGCCATTGGCTTCTCATCACCAAAATCCTGACATACAAAAGCACCAACTAGGCCACTACTGTTACAACTGCATGGCTTAAATTTCATCTTATTTACTTATGTATGGCACGTGATTTTAGCTATATTTTATCTTTAACAGTTCACACGGGTTTAAGCTTTTAGACTTAGAACACATGGAGGCGGCCCAGCGTAAATTGTTCCAAAATGGACCTTTTGACCAAAACCCATTTTGCACATTAATTAACCCACCCGAACCCAATTTTGAGCATCAAGTAGAAATTATTAGTATTCACCTTAGCAAGAGAGTGATAGAACTTTGTGTACTTTTCTTCCGCGACCTCTGATTTCTTAACGAGATAGCTTTAACATCGTTCAATCGTTCCCATTCGTATGTTGTTTCCTTGATGGTTTTGGTCTTCAATTGTTCTTCATCTTCCTCCTTTTCAGAACTTCCTCTTCTTTCTCTTCACCCTCGGTGGCTTCAGTTGCTCAAACCATTCAAAGGAATTATAAGTTATTAGAGTAAATAAGCAACAAATATCATAAGTTCAACGAGGCTTTCCGACATACGTTTTTCTTGCTCATCACTGGAGTCATCCAGGCACCACAACATCAAAAAGTTGTAAATTCGTGCATCTACGAATATCCAAGAGAAGCAATCGTATACAGCTGCAAGTGATGGAGAAAACATAGCAACATCAGGCAGTCCCATGATTGCACCACCTAAACAACCATTTTGTACCAACGCAAAATGAAAACACCATCACATATCCCAAACTTTTAGCAACTCTTCCCTCATGTTCAGCAGATGCCCTCATTTTCTTGTTACGTTTGAATTGGTTACTGTGACAAATGTGGACGATAACTGCTGTTTGGGCACGTTCATACCTCTCTCAAGAATGTACAGTCTGCTTGTCTAAAACCAGCTTTTATGCCCATACTTTCCCTGAATTTAGGCATAGCATTATGAAGACCACTAGTTGCAACCTCTGTAGCCTTCTGAAGTTCCTACAAAAGCACACATTTTGTAAATATGAGAGACGAAAAAAGGTAACTGTCAGGAAGAAATTACGATACTTAATTTTGGTTCAAGACGATACAAAAATTTTGGGGGAAATTGCTATATAGCTCAAAGTCATATTTCCCACATAATTATAACTCTAGTAAAATTACAATTTTATCTCTATCATCAATTACCGTGACATTGTCATAATTTATATCTTTAAATACGTCCCTAACATTTCAAGTCTAATAATATAACTGGAATATTTCTAAGATAAGGATGTTAATCACAACTTGATTCACTAGTTTACTATGGAGTATAATCAAGTCAGTAGATGAGGCTGGTACAGAACATTCCCTATTATAGGACGCTAAAGCAGGTGCTAACTACACGTTTTCTTTGCAGTTAGTCGACTTAATTCGTTCCTCCCCTGTTTCGTTTATCTTGTATGTGGTACTAGGAAAAGGTTTGATTATCTTGTAACAAAAGGTCATTCCATTCCCACTCTAAAAGCAAGAAATTATCCTTAAAAGAGTAAAGGTACACTTTTCCACCCTTTACCAAATTGTGATATTCAAGGATCAAAACAAGATTTTACGATTACTACTTTCAAACACATATGTAAATAAGTAGCTAAAAGTGCTCCAATCAACTAAAAACATCATTTTATTAGAATGAATCTATTAGAATTCAAAATATATGAATCACTAACACACCCACATTGCAATATCCCATTCAAACTATATAAAAACTAGAGGTGGTATTTGATCAAAAACCGGAGCAAAAACCATCTAGACCCGGACTCATTTAGACCCATGTTTCTAGAAGACCCATCTAGACCCAAACCTCTATAGAGCCAAACCCATCCATATCCGAGACCCAAACCCGACCCGACCCACCTATTTTCCCACCTTTAATATTAGAAACATTCAGGTAACACCAATTAATCTAATACACACACAACTCAAGTAAGTAGGCTATAACATAAACCCTTAAACATCAATTAATCTAATTACCAATTAATTAACAACTTCAAACTCAAAATTTTCTAATTACCTTTAATCCTATATATAAATTGAGTTCATTATGCAGATACAAACATAAATCGAACAGCTTGCCTGAAAACAGATCACGTGTATAAGTGATTTGAGAGAACATCATCCGTAGCCTGAGATTCTGATTCTGCCAGCGTTTCAAAAATGAAGTAGTTGTGGGTAAAGGGTGACTCCATGATCAATGATGATAATGGTTCAACTCAAAAAATCTATAAAATGAAGGAGTTGTGAATCATAAGAACAATAGCTTTTACAGATATAGTCCCTCTTTCTTATGGTAAGACATATTTTCACCTTTTACCATCCATTAAAGTATTTTATAACAGTGTTGAGCCTGTTGTGGATATTATACTTCCTACTCCATTTACTAATTGCATATAGCTTTGGAGCAGACAAATCTCCCTTGGTGAAAACCCTCATTTCTGAACAATACTTAATTTCCAAGGTATCCAATGATGGAAATTCAAAAGCTTCCTTTCCTAACCAAAATCCCTCGAGACTTGAAAGTCGTTCAAGTTTTAAGGACTTTAGACAAGGGAACACCATAGTAGCATTCACTATGGCATCGCATTCTTCTTCTTCTCCCTTCACAATTACCTTCATCTTGAAACAGCTACTTATATGTAGTTCCTGGAGTTGCAATAGACTACCAACCATGGGACATGTAAATATATATTCTAACCTATCACATCCGACAGTAGACAGTCTTGTTAGGTTCGGAAACTTTAATATTGTCCCCTGCTTGCTCTTCCATATATACTTGAGACTAAATAAACTCGTCAAGTCCGCTTGTCTCAAATTTGGAATTTCAGCAACAGTTTGTGAATCAAATATCTCCTCAGTGTCCACACAGCCCCAAAATGAACAGTTACCAGCTTTTGCAGTTGCAGCAACTTATCGGATGAGAAAAGAGTCTTTCCACCACTGGTGTTAACCATATCCACTTCGATCAAATTATGATAAGACCAAGGCAACCTTTCCATAGTAGTTGGGCGGTATGAGCTTGTACTTTCATAACTCGGTAATCGGGCCTACAAGGTCATAAAAAACACAAGCTTATGTCGAGAACAATAACTTTTACTTTATCAAAAAAAAAAAAAAAAAAAAAAAAAAAAAAGAACAATAACTTTTACAGATTTAGTTCCTCTTTCTTATGGTAAGACGTATTTTCACCTTTTACTCTTTGGTAAAGTCTTTTATAACTGAGTTCAGCCTATTGTGTATATTATAATACTTCATCTCCCCATTTATATCCCATGTCCTAATTGCATATAGCTTTGGAGTAGACAAATCTCCCTTGGTGAAAACCGTCATTTCTCGACACCAATTAATTTGCAAGGTATCCAATGATGGAAATTCAAAAGCTTCCTCTCCTAAGCAAAATCCCTCGAGACTTCTAAGAGCATCAAGTTTTAAGGACTTTAGACAAGGGAACACCACAGAAGCATTCACTATGGCATCACATTCTTCTTCTTCTCCCTTCACAATTACCTTCATACTCTTGCAAAAACTTATATGTAGTTCCTGGAGTTGCAATAGACTACCAACCATGGGACATGTAAATACATATTCTAAACTATCACAATAACCAATTGACAGTCGTGTTAGGTTTGGAAACTTTAATACTTTCCCCTGCTTGCTCTTCCATATATACTTAAGACTAGATAACCTCTCCAAGTCCACTTGTCTCAAGTTTGGAATTTCAGCAACAGTTTGTGAATCAAATATCTGCTCAATGTCCCGACATTTACTACATTGGACAGTTTCAAGATTTTGCAGTTGAAGCAACTTATCGGATGAGAAAAGAATTTGTCCACCACTGGGATTATAATTCACATCCATTTCGATCAAATTGTGAAAAGACCAAGGAAACCTTTCCATAGTAGTAGGGTGGTACGAGGTTGTACTTTCATAACTTGGTAATCGGGCCTACAAGGTCATAAAAAACACAAGCTTATGTCAGAGAAAATTGTACATATAAGTTGGTTCAGTGATTAAAAAACTTCATATGTGAGTAAAATAAGCCAAAAGGCTCTACATGATTGTACAATGGTTGGGTTTGGGGATCGATACATAACTAAACCGTTGATATTTTCTAGAAAAGACACGACATGGAAGGTTTTTCTTTTATTGAAATAAAATAATACACGATGCGAGTGGTCGTCACATGAAAGTTAAGGCGCATTCAACACTATGTTTGCCTAAGCTTGTATTTATGAACTTGAGCTTGAGTCAGAGATTGACCGTAAGTAAACACCGTTATTTGTGGGCATTCACCAATCACAACCTTTTCCAATGTCGGCCATATGAATTCATTCGTCCCCAAAGAAACCCACAAAGTTTGGTAGATCGAATAGTATAAGGGACTTCAAATGAGGAAAGACTGCACCATCAGATGTCGTTGTTAGCTCTCCACTTTCTTTCTTAACAATGACTTCCATTGCCTTGCAATCCTTTACCTCTAATTCTTCGAGCTGCGTGAGGCTTTGAAGAGTGGAAAATGTGAATATATGTTCCAAAAGGTTACACCCTTGAATTTTCAAGATCTTTAGTTTTGGAAGTTTGAGCATCGAAATGTATTCTAGCCTTGGAAGTGACTTTCCAGTATCAGTACCACTCTTCTCGTTGATCTCTTGAGTTTCAAACACCTCTGTCATCGAATCGCAATGTTTTATTTTCAGCACCTGAAGCTTTTGCATTTGTCCTACAACATACCATGGAATCGCACTTGATAATACATGGCAAGATGTTATACTTATCTCTCTAGAGTATTGGCATAAGGACCAAGAAGCTTGAGGTAACTGGAAAAAAAAAAGAGAATTATCAATATAGCTATTAATATTAACGAAATTAACCAACCTTTATTTTAGTCACTAAATATATAGGATACATACCTTAAGCTGGTCATGAATATCAGTAGATATACGACTGACACCACCACCAATACACTTGAAATTTTTGAGTTTTTTAAGCTCAAGAATGTCTAAATGAGGGAAGAAAGTGGTGGTCGTGTGGGAATATATTGACGCATCTTCATCATCTCTGTTTGAAACAACCTCTTCAATACCATCACAAGACTTTACATCAATTTTCTTTAGGCTGGAAAGAAGTTTCGCCATGAGAGGTGAAAACAAGTACTTGATGCTATTGCACTGGTACATATCTATGGTTGTGAGGTTATGGAATGAGAACTGTGACTGTTGTTTTTGAAGAATTAAGAATTCATTCCAATCACACTTCCATACATGATTCATCCTCTCCAAATAATACAATACCAATTCTTCAAGATAGGGGAGTATTGTTGGTTGTTGAGTATTGTTAGGTGATTCTCTACTACTTTGAGTCGTTATCTCAAAGACCACCTCCACATCTTTATAGTCCCGCAAATAAAGATTATGAACGTGATGGAAAGTGGGTAATAGATAGGATGGGAGTGCAACTTTAGAAATAACATCATTCACTTCCTCCCTCGATGTAGGTATAACATTATTCTGCATATTACAACCACAAATGTTATAATTTTTGAAAATAATAATAATGATAATAATAATAATAATAAATAAATAAATCCAATGAATATTCGGATATGCATGAGAAAGAAATTACAACGTAGAAATAGTTGGATTTTCTTTTCTTTTCTTCTATATAAATGATTTTCAATATATTATTCGTTATACTATGAGAAGGTCAAATAAAAAAATCATGAAAAGAAAGCCACAATTATAGTTCTAATAATACTTTTCTATTTATTTTAAAAATAATAAGTAACCTAATATTATTATTTTATTTATTTAAAAAGAATAAAAAACATTCAAGTAATGAAAAGAGGTCACGATCAGTTTTGTTAAGAGCCGTACCTCTTGATCTTGGTTACTCTCAACCAATTCCGTGTTTCTCTCACTTTCTCTGCCGCATCTATAAATTCTAACTTGTTTGAGTGCTCTCATATCAAAAGTGGTTGTGGGAGGTGTGATTAAATTTTCAAACCTATCACAATCTCCAATCCATATGCTTTCAACAGCTTCAAATCCATGAATCAAGTTGTTATTTCCGGCATCTTTTATCCTCCACACCTCTCTAAGTTTCCCTAATTTCTCCAAACGAATCCATCTCAACCTGCTAACTTTATCCATTTCACCAACACATCCCATGCAGATGTCGAATATCACTTCAACAGAAACAGACCCTTCAACATTAAGCTCTTGTAAATTATTGAAGAAAGGAAATGGATTGCATGAAAAAAGCTTCACAAGACTATCACATCTCTCCACTGTAATGCTTCTCAAGCTGCTGCTAAGTTGCTCGATTTCACCAAAATCCATGTTGAACAAGACTTCAATGGAACCACAACCCTCGGCCGTAAGCTCTCTCAATTGGCAAAGATTACAAATACTAAACTGAGGAGGCCATATCTCCTTCAAATTCTCCATATTAGAAACAACCAATTTCTCCAGTTTAGGAGTCGCATCCTGAAAATTAATTATGATCCGTCATCCATTAAATACTTTTAGTTGAAATTATTTTATTTACATAGAGTATATACTTACCTCTTTGTTAAAGAGAGATTGCATGCTGGAAATATCACTCGACCAATAAATGCTTGTAATTTTTGGAAGGCCTTCAAGTTGCAACTCCATGAGACGTGGCAACTCAATTACATCAACTTTATTGCAGAAATGCAATAACTCTGGTAGCTTAGCCAACCTGAGATACTTTAAGTTGGAAAAGACATCAACGTAATTCTCAGTATGTATGACTGCTTCCATTTTAAGGCATCCGGAAATTTCTAGATACTCGAGCTTTGACAAACTTGTTGCAACACTCGGCCTGAAAAGGTATTTCAACTCTGCACATTCTGAAACTACAAGGATTCTCAACTTGTAAAATGAACAGTTTCGAGAAGGATGCAGGGGACGCAGGAATTCCACATCAACATCTTCAAGAGTATTCATATCATTCACTTGTAGATAAAGTGCATGTGTGATTTTAAACAGCTCGTTGATTTTAGATTTCAGTATTTCTTCTCTGTTGGTGACCAACTTCAAGCTGTTTTGATATGAGTGCGTTTCATCTTGAGATCTACTGTGCAGCCAGCGACCTTCTGTAAAATAGCATCCCACTGAGAGCTTGAATCTTTTAAGTTTCACATAAGACATGTTTTTCATAGGATCATTGTTACCAATAAATTCAAATTCTAACGCACAAAGTTTCTTTGAACGCTCTGCAAGTTCACTACAGTTGTTGTCTGTGAAGCAGACTGCATGTCCATCGAAACTTCTCATATAAAGCTCTTCAAGTTTTGCTAAGCGTCCCAAGACACCATCGTCTATAACAAGATTGTAACAACCTGTTACATCCAGTAGCCTTAGCTCCTTCAAATTCCCTAACGTGGAAGGTAGGATTGTAATGCCAGAGTTAGCAAAGCTAAGCACTTCCAGATTCGAAAGATTTCCAAGACAAGTCAGATCAAACATCAACGAGCATCCATCGAGACATAGAGTTCGAAGGTAGGTGGAGCACTGAAATGATGTTGGAACAAATGCATACTCCATTCTGTCAAGTGCGATAACTTGAAGCTTTTTCATTGTTGCGTAAAAGTCTTGAGGCCTTAGCGACTCATCTCCGTGCATAAGTTTCAAAAGTGAAAGGTTTGGAAACTGAAATTCACTAGGAAACTCTGACATGCCCTTGCATGTTAACGAAAGTTGATTGCAAGACTGACTCATATTATTAGCTTCACTCAACTTTGAGAAATCATCGTGTTGCATGATCCGACATCCATCCTTACCACCTTTAGAAACAGCACCTACCACAAAGGCAAGCACAAGATCATGCAATTTCACACAATCACTGTGACGACCATCACCATTCATCAACAAATATGCATTCTTGAGATTGCTCACACTTGTTTGTGTGCTGTCTCTCGCATCTTCCATAGAAGAATCTTCCTTTAAAAGTTCTAGCCCCCATGCATATCTTGTGAGATCTTCTATCGGGATATTGGAGTCCTCTGGGAACAAGCCACAGAGCAGAAAAATCGCTTTATCATCATGCACTAGACTCTCGTAGCTTATGTTAATTATTTTTTGCACGTTCTCGTCAAGATCATTTTTCTTCAAACGCTTGAGTGTACGCCTCCATAAATATTCATCTTTGCTGTAAAGAGTTGCGGCAATGAGTTGGATGGCAAGCGGCAAATAACCACATTTTTTTACAATGTTACATCCTTTTTCATAAAGATCACGATCATGTTCAGCTGAAATCTTTGTGATTTGACAAAAGAAATTACGGGCTTCCTCTTCCTCCAAGACATCAACTCTAACAGCTTGAAGAACAGAACCAGCATCAACTGCAATCTGGTGGCAAATATTTTTATCTCGTGATGTGAGCAACAACTTGACCCCATTTCGGAAAGGACTCTCTAATCCAATATCTTCAACTTTAATCTTCTCCCACACATCGTCCAGTATAACCAGAATCCTTTCTTTACGCTCCAAGAATCCTTTAAATCTTTTAGAAAGATAAGTTGCCCTTAGTTTTTCATCAGTTTCAGTTAGAGGTCCGCCTGTGTGCACTGCTATGGCATTCTGAATGGCAAACAAGTTGTAACTTTTCCCAACAGTTACAACCACGATCCAATGAAACATCTTGTTATCATTTGCAGCCTCTTTCAGTTGTTTCATCAGCGTGGTTTTCCCCACACCACCCATTCCAGACAAGGCTATCACTCGAGTCTTATCATCATCTTGCTGAAGGAACTTCAATGCATCATCGAATATCTTATCTCTTGACTTGAACACAATTTGGGTATTTCCACCTGATGTTGCTGTTGATGCCGGGCGTTTGGAATCGACTCTTCCCAAAGGGATTTGGGCATCACTCCAGATGATGTCAGAACTCTCTTTAATTAGACCTTCGATATCCTTGGTTACCCTCAACGCGTTTCTTCCTGCTAGATACTTCTTTTTGACATTAAAGCATCCAATGTCGTTACTTGGAAAATTTTCAACTTCTTTCTTGATGTTTTCTACTTCTTCCAACCACCCCGGTACACGAGCAGGTATCTCTTTATTGTTTTCACGGTTTCTTCTCAAATGATTTTCGTTATCAACTCTATGACCGTCCAAAACCTTCATTGTGTCTTTCATTTCCTTCACACGATCGGCGGAGGAAGTGAGGTTTCTCAACTTTTGCGTAATATGACCCGTCAAAACACACGCAACAGGACCAACGATTGCAGATGCAACATTATCCATTTTCCTGAGACAGAAATTATATAAACAAAATTAGGGGTGGCAATTCCTGAAACAATAGGAAAATAAACAAGTTAATTAAGCTTGGGTCTAAACAGGGTTAGTTCACATGGTTGGTTTGTTGTGATCAAAACATGACTGAACTACCAACAAAAGGGATGAGAATATTATTACAGTATTCATACTTTTGGAAAAATAAGCACTTATAATATTAAGCTACTTAAAAATAAGCACTCCGGTTATGAAAATAACAATTTGTTTCAAAATTTCATTCAAATCAATTTATCAATTACATATAAGGTCAAATATGGAGGTAAAAACCTAGCTAGCTAATACTAATTTTATCTCAAATAAATAAGCATGCATATCAAAAACTTGTTTATTTTAACTTAAAAAATAAGCGATACCAAACACCAACTTACTCTATAACACTATAAATAAACAGATTTACTTCTCCTTAGATTAGTAGATATCAAAGAAAGTTATATAAATATGGGGTCTGCAATTAGTGACTTATAGAAAATATATGTTACATATGTTAAAAATACCTTATACAGATTTCAGAGATCACCAGCTAGCTCTCAAGGATCAAACAATGTTTACTGAACAAAAACAAGTTGGTTGAAAATTTCAGGAGTGTGAAATGGAGCAATGATTGAATGTGGAGTAAATAATTTTGTTTTTGTTTTTTTTTTTTTTTTTTTTTTTACAATCAAGTGATTCTATTATTACTTGTAATAACGGATTCAATAAGATGGCGATGACGACAAGAATGTGTCTTATGAACCCCTTTGAATAAGCAAAACTAATTCTACTAAAAATGAAATTTTGTAACTTAGGGTGCAAAATTACTTCTGACAACCCGTTGAGCACTGGTCAAAACTCCACATTGTCGGTTTGGAACCGAAATGTATCAGCAAAAGGGTAAATCGTGTTGATTCTCTAAATGTTTTTCGTGTTTAGAACTTTCTCGATTCCGCTTTCACCGTCATTCCATAACAAACCCATTGTCATGGCCAACAAGAGTGACACCGGTAAGATCAGCAAGCGTGTTTCCGTACCATCCAAACATAAGTATATTAGCTGGCCGTAAATAATGAGACAACTTGTTAAATTGGAGCTAACTTTTGCATGAAGTGACTCTTCATAGCAGCAGTGCATTATTGATTTCAAACAGTGACATACCAAATCACGTGTTTTGAACGGATAAATATCTTCATTAAATGGCTACGATTATTTTGAATATTAGATATATACGTGGTGGAGAAAAAAAGCAAACGTCAAAGGTGCCTCTCCCCAGTACTAGAGGTCAAAAAAAAAACCTGATCCGATTCAAACTCGAACTTGATTAAGCTTATTCGTGTCAGGTTATTAGCGGTTTAATTTAGTTCAACCCGACTAACCCGAATTCTAAATAGGGCCGGGATTGAAATATGTTTTTTAGCCTCAACCCGAATTGACCCGCTCTTAATTGGCCGTTCACCAACCCGACTTTTACAACGTAACATATTAAAATAAGCAAATTTTGTAATCATTTTACTTATAATCGGATTAACCAAACCCGAATCGACCGAACCCGACTAACCCGAGTTAAATATGGTCGAGTTCAGTATGTTTTCTTAACCTCAACCCGACCGCCGTCCGATTAACACGAACTCGACCGCGTCAACTCGAATAACACCACTAGCCACCTACTATAGGCCTATGGTTTTGTATCCATATCTTGATTACTATAATTATCAACCAAACACATGTAATAATAAATCAAACACACCCTTAGGCATTGGGCATCGTCGCGGTTAGCAAAATCCGTCCACGTCGTAAAACACTTCGATAAAGACGAAACTCTTTGGCACCGCATTTTGTGGCATTCTGGTTAGCATCGAAAATGTGGTGCTTAGGCCGCTTTTTTTTTTTTTTTTTTACATAAAATAAAACATACACAATAAACTAAAATAAACTTCATTAAAAAAAAAAAAAAAAACATACATCGATTAAGTGCCGATCGTCGGTCAAAACCGAATTCGAACCGACAAAACCGAAATGCATGAAAACCTAAGCGAAACCGAACCGACGGGCGTCGGGTCGGTTCGATTTAATGTCAGCCGTCGGTTAGGTTCGATTCGGTTTAGTGTATTTTAGTATGTTTTGTCGGTTTTGGTAGCCCCGAACCGACCGAACCGAAAACATGTAAAACATGAAATCGAAACCGAACCGACGGTATGGGTCGGCTCGGTTTGTCGATTGGTCGGTTTTGTCGGTCCGGTTCGGTTTTGGACCTTTGATGCTCGACCAGGTTATGGTACAAAAAGTTACTAAAGTTTCCCAAAATTTGTCCAAGTTCTTATAGTTTATTTTGTTCACCGAGTGGCGAGCGTTGGAAAGCATACACTTCGATAAATTCGGTGTTAGTCCGAGTAACCCGAACGAATATTTTTATAAGTTCGATGCTTGCGAGTAAACAAAGTTTCAAACTTGATGAACTCGATGTATGTTTTAAGTTCGATGCTTGCAGTGAACAAAGTTTCAAACTTCAGTAACCTGAGTGAACAAAATGAAACTATAGTAACTTTTTTGTAAACTTTAGTAACTTTTTTGTACCATAACCCGTACGTAAACCTAGAAATAAAAAAAATACGAAAAAGGCATTAAAAAAAGACATTAAAACTAAAAATACATAAAGTTAACTAGTCTTCGGTTGGATATTTTTCCTGGATTCGTTCTTCTTGGGTATTCACGATAGTCGCGTTGATTGGATCCATCTTGCTTGTGTCCTTGTAGCACTTGCAAGTCCGCGGTTAGCTTTTGAGAATTGATTAAATCAACTCTCGCATTTGACTCTCGTTTGAGAACAATCTATCTTCATCTTGCGGTCTAACTCGTATTGTTGTTGCATCATATCTTGAAACATTGTCGGGTTTGAACTGGAACTAGCGGTCTTCAGATATTTGAATGAAACACTCTGCCAAAAGCAACTCTTTATCTTAGGTCCAAAGGTTACGCCCTCGAGTACCATCTTGCGGTTCTTTAGTTTTTTCGTCTTCTTCTTCCTTTTTTATGACGTCGGGGTCGGGATTGCCTCTTCTTCATCTTTGTCTTCGTCTACGTCTTCATCTAGTAGATGGAAGGATGCATGGTCGGGATTTGGTTGGGAAGCGGCGGGAAAGTAAGGCGCTTGAGAGTATGGATTCGAAGACGAGGCTGAATTGTCGGTCGGATTCGAAGACGAGCCTGTCATTTGGTTCGAAGGGTCGTTTAGCATATTGTTAATCCATGGTGAATTGGGATTCATTTTGTTTGGAAAAAAATGAGAAAAGTTGAGAATAGTATGTTTCACAATTTATTAAAAGTGTGTGTGAAGTATGAAATAATAATGAGGTATTTATAAAATTTTGAAAGGGTAAAATTTGGTTTTTTTTATTAATTTGGGTCCAAACTGTTATATAACCTTTGCCAAACTTTCCCTTTCTCCTACACCTCCAACGTTCGAATTTTTTAAACAAAAAGAAAAAATATATAAGCGCTAGGCTGGTGGCTATAGATGCCTCCTTCTGTGCAAGTCCGAGTCCGGTACCATGTGTTTTTTCCGATCTAGGCTGGTAGCTCGGCGCCAGCCAACCACGCCATGATACCTCTCGCTCTTAATCTCAAAGACAATGCGCCAATGGGGCATGATATTTGTACTCTAAAAATACAAATGGTACCCTTTTATGTTTTTGGCAATTTTATTATTATTTTTTGTTATTTAATAATTTTGTTTATATTAAAAACTATAAATTTGAAAGTACGGAACAAAAAATATAAAGTTTAATAAGTCAAAAACTTAAAACTGACAGTAAGTACGAAACAAAAACTGAGAAATAGAGAGGGGAGAGAGGATGCGAGGGCAAAACATGGAGCAAATATAAAAGGGATTGATACTTTTTTTTTGAACGAAAATGGGATTGATACTTGCATCACCAAAAATAATTCACACACCACAATTATGCATATATGATGTTGTAACATGTGCATAAGTGATGTATGAATCATTTTTGGTGATGCAAGTATCAATCCCCAAATATAAAACATCCCTGCGCCAATACTACAATGAAAGCACAAAAAATCATTGCTACATTTGTATCATGTATGAGTGAAATGATGGGACTGACTATTCACGATCTTCAATTTAATGTGTTTACACGTTTTTCCTATGCGTTTACACTTTTTTTCCGAATCATTTATAGTCTTTGGGGGTCTTTGTTTAAGTTTTTCTTTTTTAGCCTTTTAGGGATTTGTGGGGTTCTTAAATTATATAGTCAAAGTAAAGTTGCATGAATGTTTTGTGTAATCTTAGAGCATCCGCAATGCCTCATACCCTTTAAGACTTCTTCCTTGTTTCACAATAAATGTCATCTTTCAAAAAGTCATCTATACAAATACTCTCCAATGCAGAAAAGCTTTTCAAAAGCTTTTCACAACTATACAATTAATGAAAATAGCTTGGTGATTTTCTATCAAACGCTTGGTGTATGTCAAGTCTTTCTCCAAAAAGTTGTTTGTAAAGCTTTTGTCCCAATGCTTCAAGTCCTCTAATAGCTTTTTTAAATAGTAAAAAGTCTTTGTAAAACACTTGCATTGCGAATGCTCTTATTAGCTTGAGATTATGAGCTTACAACAGCGGATGAGATTTTGTGGCTTCTTTTATGCCTTGAAATATCATTTCACATGTTGATATACGCTTTTGTAATTTAAAGTTTTTAACTATAATGAGCTAACTGACATAGTAGACATAGACTTAAATTTTGTTATTTATAAGTGAACTTAGATAAAAAAAGAAAGTTGTACAGTGACTTATAGAAAATATATGTTAAAAATACCTTTTTATTAAAAATGCAAAGTTTAAGCAAAAAATAGCAAAGGCAAGCATACACACCATATGTACACGAGTGTGAAATGAAGCAAGTATTGAACGTGGTAGATTAAGGGGAGTAAATAATGAGAGAGATAAAAACTTGTTAAATTGGGGATGAGATTCTCTCAAGTAGTATACAACTTGATTGATCAAGTTGTATAGTTACCAACCGTTGGATCAAATGTTAGATCAAATCAAAAGCCTATATCAAATCAAAGTAGTTTGTATCTTTTAATCAAGTTGTATACTAGTTGAGAGAATCCTCACCCGTTAAATTGGAGCTAACATTCGCATTAAGTGGCTCTTCATGTGACGATGCTATATTGACTTTAAACACTACCACCATGTACTGGGTATTTTGAGAGAAGAGTAAATTGCAAAAATCGGCCTTGTAGTTTGGTCAAATCTTATGTTTAGTCCATATAGCATGCGACGTCCTTGTGGGGAAACTTCGAATCCTATTCCGTCTTTGATAAAACTAAAATGACTAAATTACTCTTTTCTTTTATTTTCGTATTATTTATAATTTTCTTATAAAAAATACATCATTATCCATAGGTTTTATAATAGCATTATACCCGTGCGTTGCATCAGGAAAGTTTTATGAACATGATTAAATATATATCTGTTTAACGTTTACCAACACAAACACATTTAATTTGAACCTTTACATCGTATTAAACAATAACTAATTGGCCCTTCATTATTAACATCATTTTCATCTTCTTTATTTCTCAATAATATTTACCAAGTGCAGTTAGTAGTAAATGTCAACCAATCAAAAGAGTGTTTAGTGGAGAAAGAATATATTTAATTGGTTAATAAAGCAGTTAGTGGAAATTTCTTAAAATTTGTGCAAAGTGGAAGTGGACTTATAATTTGAGACGGAGGGAGTAGTAATTAAATAATGTTGTTTGTCAACCAAATAAATAGTTATACAAGTGCCGCTATAAAAACAAAAACATATATACGTAGATAAGTTCCATGTTGAATGGGAGACCGCATCTTTTGAGCTCGCCCACTCAGAAGGCATTTGGGCCACTCAGCGTCATCAATTTTCATATCAAACACTATTCTTTCTGACCGACTAGGTGATTCACACTGAATCATCCCATTAAGCAGTTATCAAACACACCCTTATACTTGCTACTCCCAATAGTCAACAAAAATGTCTTTTATACCATTTCTCTCACTAAATTCGAGTGTAAATAAATTATTCCATCACCAAAAACCTAATAATAATAATAATAATAAGGGGTGAGTTATTCACACCTCCATAGGGAGGGTATCCAATGATTGCATGCATCGAAACTTGTACGGTGTGTATCGCGGTTTGTACATTTTGACCAAAAACCTATATAGTCACATCATAAGGAGGGTATGTATAGGGTATCCCAATAATAATAATAATAGCTCAAATTATTTATTGTGTTTTTGTTGATTGATTGATTCATTTATATAACAGTACAAATTATTTATTGTCTTATTAAAGTATAATTTTACTCTCTTCATTTTGGACCTAGCCGGGTTTTGGCTAACCCTTGCTAGATTTAGCCATATAATGACCAGACCCAACCAGGTTTAGCTGTATAATGGCTGAATCTTGCCGGGTTTAGCCGTATGACGACTCGACCTTGCGGTTTAGTCGTCGCAACGAGGACCTAGCCAAGTGTAGCCAGTATAATGACCGGATCTTGCCGGGTTTAGCTGTATAATGGTCGGACCTTATCGGGTTTAGTAGTATGATGACCGGACCTTCTAGGGTTTAGCAGTATGATGACCGGACCTAGTCGGGTTTAGCCATATAATGGCGGACATAGCGTGTTTAGTGTAATGGCGGACCTCGTGCGGGTCTAGTTGTATAATGGCAAGCTTTTGTGTATTTAAGGTGTTATGTTCATTTTAACGTATGATTTTTTATTTTTTTTACTATTCATGTGAAAGTGTCTGTGTGCCACTTTCTTTCCTGCAAACGGAGTTCGTCGTTCGCCCCACACTTCAGAGAGAGTACAACAAGAATGTGTGTGTTTTTAAGGGTTACATGGTTAGTGCATGCTATCTAATTTAGTTTATTTTTATATCTTTCCTTTAAAAAAAATTTGTGAAAGTTTAAGCGTTAAAGATAATAAAAATTACAAAGCCTCAAAGACACTGCATGGACGATCCCCATGAGTGTAAAAAGACCTTAGGATGAGTTTAAATGGTACTCTTTCTCTCTCTTGATATCTTAACTAGATATGTAAGAAACAAAGAGGTCTTAAATCACCGATGTTGTACCTTTTGGATAATTGAACTTTAGAATGCTAAGAGCTTAAACGACCAAAGTCGCATGTGTTCAATAAAGACCTTACATGGAGGGACATGCCTTAGTTCATTTATGTAGCATGTCACTGGTAAATCAATATGAGATTGTATGGTAACGGTTATGAAGCTCATGTGGATTGGCCGATGAAACATCTGGAGATCGAAAAGAACAACAGTTATTGGATATACATAGAACATTAGTACATATTTAGTTGCATAAACATATGGACAATATTCGTAAATAAAAAGTATATTGTACCATTTTATAAGTGACAACAAATGATAAAGATGTTTTTCTAAATGACGAAGGTATTAAAATAAGGTCAAAGAATTTTGATATCAATTTTCAAATGCACATTGGTTATCGAGGTTTGATACTTCTAGTTTTAAAATCTTCGACAACATGTGTGTACTTGAAAACATAACACTACACTTAACATGTATGGTCCTCATGCACGGTAACATATATTGATTTCACTTCTTTAACCAATGTGGGACTATGGGATATAAGGTTGAATTGACAAAAATCAAATAATACTAACAGTTCATGCTAGTTAAATTATATGTTCATTAGAGCACTCACAATGATAACATGAGTTATTTTTAACATCTGCCACGTTAGCGCCACATCAGCTTTAACATTTCACCTTAACTCACCCAAAAAACACCCACAATCATAACATCCCAAGTTAAACTTTAACATTTAATATTTTAAATTTCAACCCCTAAACTAAAACAAGCACTTCATTTATTAACAAACATAACCTTAACTTAAACATATTACAATACCAAATATAAAATAACTAAAAAAAATTGCAACGAAAAAAAAGATAACAAAACATAGCAAATACTTATTCATCATCGTCGCTCTCTTGTTGTTGTTGTCGTCGTTCAAGATTCTTCTGCCAAACATGCTCCATAAGGTCCTGTTGGAGTTGGGTATGCGTTTGTCGGTCGTGTATTTCTTTTGTCTTATGACGGTGAGTATCACATCTTTCGACCCATCTTCGTTGCCTCGAACGTCTTGACGGATCCACCACGCCGTTATAGTCGCGTAATGCAAATTTTGATCTTTTATAATCGTGTTATGCAAAATAATGCAAGAATACATGATTCTACATATAGTGACAATTTCAGTTGACGTTAGCCGGTTGTTGTAGTATACCCCACGGCTTGAAGCACACCAAAAGCATGTTCAATATCCTTTCGGGCACTTTCTTATTTCTTTTTAAAGTCGTATGTTTTTAGTCGAGTTGTTGCGAGAAGGATTTGTGAAAGTTGCCCACTGGATAAATTCAAATCGACAAGTAATACCCTGTTCATACCTAGTTCCATTGACCATATAAAGGTGCTCTTGGGGTATTGTCGAAAAGAATTTAGTCGAATAATGGGCGGTCTAAAACATTAATATCGTTATTAGCCCGCCATCCCAAAAATGCATGCCAAATCTATAAATCTTGAAAAACAACGACAAGCATAATTGTTGGGTATTTTTTTATCGCCTACCAAATTGCCTTGCCAAGCCACTGGACAATTTTTCCATTCCCAGTGCATATAGTCAATGCTACCAAGCATTCCCGGAAAACCATGACACTCTTCATGTTGTTGATAAATATTTTGAATGTCGGCACATGTTGGTTTTCTTAAATACTCCGGCATAAACAAATCAATAATGCATTTGTTAAAATTATCAAGACAATCTTTTGAAGTACTCGAACCCATTTGCAAGTATTCATCAAATGAATCGGGTGTGGTCTTTAGTAAGCCAATGGCGTATGGCGGGCGTACTTCATTAGAACACTTAAACTCATTCGACCGCTGAATCGGGTGTTTGCCTAAAGTAATTAAAATGATTTGGAATATTTTCGAAGTATAAGATTCAATACCTTCACTATTTGCGGGAATAGTTTCCGGCTCATCTGAAATCTTCTCAAAATTCCGGTTTGAATACTTACAACCTTCAGCGATATAGTCGTTCGCGGGCGTTCTTACGCAATCTCACGTTCACGATATATATGGAGTACGAGCACAAGTAGGAGGTTGAGATGCTTCTTTATTCAAGCATTCGCGATATCAATGCAGCAGACGCCATAAATTGAAGTCGGTTCGTCATCAGCGTCGACCATTCTTTGAGAAATTCATCAAAATGATTTGGATCGATTGTCAACGAACTTGAATTTGAATTATGGAAGTGTGAGAGAAGTATATAAATTGTGAATTTGAATTATGGAAGTGTGAAAAAAATTGGTGATTTAGTTGGGTATTTATAGTGGTAAAAAATGTTTTTGTGTGTATATATATATATATATATATATATATATATATATATATATATATATAAACTAGCCGTTTGAAAGGGGGTAAAATTAATTTTTAACCCAACGGACAAGTAACCGTTATTGTGGGGGAGGGTAAATTTTTTTTTTTTTTTTTTTTTTTTTTAACAACGCGTTGCCGGATAACATAGAGGATCTATCGCCGTTTTAACGTGGGGAGTGCAACGATTAACGCCGGATAACGCCGGGTCCGGCATTAATCGTTGGGAGTGCTCTTATAGACCGTTTGTATCTTGAAGCTAATCTCATAACTAATGCCAGAGTTTAAATACGGTAATTAAGTATTGAACTCGAATATCATCTAAGGAGTACAAACTTTATTACTAGTTTAACATGGGTTTACTCTCATGCATGACAATAGCATCATTTAAGTTGCAATCTAAGTTGTGTTGTAAGAGCATGGGGTATGGGCTGCATGAATTTCGTTTCCACGTGGCATCCTCGCCCACTACGCGCCTCCCTCACGATACCATGGTCCTTGCCATTCAACTCTCATGTTACAACGAAACACAAAGGACAAAAGGTTTGCGGTGTTTGTATTTGTTTATTTTGTGTTTGTGAGGGTGGGTGGGGCCCAAATGAAGAGAAGTGAGTAAGTTGTGATTGGGGGGTATTTTTTAGTGAGTGTGTTGGAGTGATGTGGAGGTGATGTGGCACACGTGGGGCCCAAATGAAGAGAAGTGGTGAAACCACGACACCCCATGCTCTAAGATACTCGTTAATTACTGTAGGCTTGTCTTGTATACAATGTATCTTGTTGCATTTTAACACAATGCATGTGAGTATAAAACAAAATTTCATAATGTCTTTGAAAAACTTGAAAATAAATAAAAAGTTTCGACTTTGAAGTACAAATATTTTTAGGTTAAAAAGGGCTAATTACTTAAAAGGGTTTAGGCCGTCGGTGAAGCGATGTACTTTCGAAATGTACCGTTTTGAGTACGTGAGCTAAAATCCGTTCTATTTTATGTTGCGTACTTTTATGTTTTGTACCATTTTGCGGTTAAACTTGTTTCTGAAACCATAATCACTATTGCCACGTGTGCGCATGCGTCGATTTCACAAACAAAAATAAGTTAAATAATAGGGTTTTGGCGCTAAATAGCTAGGTACTTTTGTAGGATTAGTGAGTGATGAACACGTATCTTGTTGGAAAATTTAGTGCACTTGTGGGATGGTTCACACCTTGTAATGGGTTAGGAGGTGCAGGTGTACACCCATAAGGTCCATGAACACCACGACTACAATAGTGGTATGTGTTGGTAGTGCTTGGTGAAAATCTTGTTGTGGTTAACTGCGATTATCGGTGTTTCCAGCGATGCCAACGGGATCGGTGCTTCCAGAGTGGTATTTCCAGAAGTGGTATCTCTGAAGTTGTGTTTACAAGCAAAGCGGTGGCGTTTCCAGCGAGCGGTGTAACCACTGAAAGCACTATGAAATCTTGATATAAGTGCGATAAATGGCGATTCATTGCATCATTATGACCATGTTTAATTGGTCATGTAACCACTAACTGCTATAATGGGGATAATTATGAGGCTATTAATGGGCTGATTAATACTCATAATTCCATTGAACAGTCAAGAGTAACCTCCTATAAATAGGAGATCCGAACATGCATGAAGATACAAAGAAAACACTAAACACTTATAAGCGCAGGGTTAAAGAATTGTGCCGAATTCTCTAGCGCATTTGGTCTTATCCCAAGTAGATATTCGTGATACCCGGGCATTAGGGTCGAATAGTTTACTTTGGAAAGTGATCACACGATTCAAGTGATATCCGGTAACCACCGGTTGGTATATATTACTGCGACCATTATACTGTTTCTGTTGAACGATTGCATTCTGCTGAAGTTGATTATCTACACCACATTCTTTGGGAGCTATCGCCAACAATCAAAGTAAACTATTTAGTGATAATCAATGGCAGCTAACGCTATGAAACATATGGCTTCAAACTTTGCAAAAGGCTGGACAAGTTTGAAGGGTAGACTTTAGGAGGTGGCGAAGAAGATGCACTTCTGCTTCATCGAGCATGAGTGTGGTCTATGTCTTGACTACTCCAATTCACGATGATGGTGGTGATGATGCTCACATGTGGGCGGTCGGGAGGAGGAGCAAGTGGGAGAATGATGACTACATATCGAGGTCTTATTACGAATGGTATGTCGATTCTCTGTTTGATATTTATCGAACTCCGAATCTTCAAAGAGCTGTGGGATTCCTTGGATGCCAAATATATGGTGAGGATGCATCAAGTAAGTTCCTTGTTAGTAATTTCACAAATTACAAAATGGCGATTCAAGACCGGTTATGGAACAATACAATGAACTTCTTGGAATACTTGGAAGGTTTACACAACACAACATGCACATGGATGAGGCTATTTAGGTCTCTTGTGTTATTGACAAACTTCCTCCTTCTTGGAAAGATTTCAAGCATATCTTGAAACATAAGAAGAGAATTAACTCTGGTTGAGTTAGGCGATCATCTGCGCATCGAGGATTCTCTCGGTGCGGGATAATGACAAGCTAAAGAGTAGCACTCTACTGGGACCATCTGTTGTCAATATGGTGGAGCATAACAACTCCGCCGGTACAATGACAACAAAGGCAAGCGCAAACATCATGATAACAGGCGGATCTAACAAGAAGCAACACCTACTTGTTGGAAATGTGTAAGGCGGTCACATTAAAAGGGCTGCAGGGGTGTTAATGTTGGTGGTAAAGCCAATGGATCGAGCACTAAAAGTTCGAGGAGTGGTGGTTGACCAACTCACTGAAAGGTCGAAATATGTTTAATAAGTCTTTTGGTTTATTATGTTACATATGTATCTGAATCTTTTATGTGCGGGATGATGATGTTGCGTGGTGGGTTGACTGCGGTGCAACAGTTCATGTGTGCAAAGATAGAAGGCGGTTCAAGACTTATGAGTCAACTGAATGATGGTTCTATTCTTCACATGGGAAATGAGTCAACGACCTTGGTGCATGGTCGTGGTTGTGTAGATCTTATGTTTAGTTCGGGAAAGATTGTAACTTTGTTTGATGTTATTCATGTTCACGATATCGGGAAGAACTTGGTTTCAAGTAGTATTTTGAATAATTATGGTTATAAACAAGTTATTGAGTCGATAAATTTGTGCTTTCTAAGCATGGTGTTTTTATTGGTTTTGGTTATTTATGTAATCAAATGTTCGGGCTTAATGTTTCCTTGATAGTATGTCTGTTACCACCGACAATGTTATTTCGACTTTTGTGTCTACTTTTGATCGGACTAATTCTATCCTCGGCATGCAAGACTTGGTCATGTACATTATAAAGGTTGCAAGATATGTCTAAGGATGGGTTGATCCACCTTTTGACATGGACGAAAAAGTGTAAAACTTGCATGTTGACCAAGATAACCAAGAAACCACTTTCGGGTGTTAGTCGTGAGACTAAGCTCTTAGAGCTTGTACACGATGATCATGTGATTTGCATGCCACTCCTTCTTTGGGAAATAAAAGTACTTTGTGACATTTATTGATGATGCTTCTAGATTTTGTTATGTCTATTTGTTACATACCAAGGATGAAGCATTAGATAAATTCAAAGTGTTTAAAGCGAAGTTGGATTACAACTTGGGTCTTTGATCAAAAGATTAAGGATCGATAGGAGAGGTGAGTACATGGATACTGGTTGCTTTCGGTCTGTTGGAATAATCCATGAAACGACGCCCTTATACTCCTCGGCAAAATGGCATTTCACGAAAGGAAAACAGTCTTGAAGGAGATAGTTAATTCCATGTTGTCTATTCAGGTCGAGTCGAGGTTACGGGGTGAAGCTATGTTATGACTTGCTATTTATTAAATAGAGTTCCCAACAAAAGGAACAAGGTTACCCTTATGAACTCTGGACTAAAAAACCCAACTGAACTATCTCGAGGTGCGGGGTTGTAGAGGCATTGTTAGACTCCACGATCCAAAGCAAAGACTTTGGGTGAAAGAGGCGTGTTGCATCTTTGTTGGATATCTTGAGCATTCCAAGGCTTTTAGGTTCTATGTTATTGAACCTAATGAACATGTTTCAATTAACTCTATAATTGAATCAAGGGATGCAACTTTGATGAGAATAGATTCACATCGGTCCTAGACCAAGTTAGAGGATTCTAATGGAACTCATGACCTTTGGTGTATCGAGGTCCACGATGATGAACCATCGGTGGTCCACGATGAGGTTGTGGTTCAACCTTTTGAACACGTGCTCGGGAAGAGCAAAAGGTCGGGACTCCAAAGTTATTTGGACTGAGTTTCAACTATACTTAGTTGAAGGTACCGAGGATGAGGTCTCGGACCAATACTCCTATTGCTTCATTGTTGAGGATGATCCCAAGACATTTGAAGAAGCAATGAAGTCCCGGACATTGCCTTACGGAAAGAAGCAATCAATGATGAGATGGATTCCATCATGGGCAACAACACTTGGGTGTTGGTTGATCTACCACCGAGTTGCAAACCTCTAGGTTGCAAATGGATTTTCAAAAGGAAAATGAAGGTAGATGGAACTATTGAAAAGTTCAAGGCTAGATTAGTTATTCGGGGCTTTAAACAAAAGTCGGGGATAGACTATTTTGATACTTATGCCCACAATGGCTCGTGTCGATTACCATAAGGCTAGCGATTGCTATGGCATCTATTCACAATCGGTTATTCATCGGATGGATGTGGCTGCTTTCTTGAATGGTGAATTAGAAGGAGGTTTATATGAACCAACCTCGGGGCTTCATCATGCCGAGCAATGAAAACAAGGTGTAAACCGATTAAGTCTCTTTATGGACTTAGCGAGGCACCTAACAATGGCATCAAAAATTTGATTAAGTGGTTTTGTCTAGTGGTTATGTTCTTAACCAAGGTGACAAATGTGTTTATAACAAATTTGATGAATCTGTAAAGGAGTCATCATTTGTCTATATGTTGATGACATGTTGATCTTGGCACCGACCAAAATCAGTTGACGACAAAGGAATTTTGTCATCAAGGTTCTCCATGAAAGACATGGGGAGGATGATGTTATCCTTGGTATAAGGATTAAACATGAAAGTAATAGAATTTCTATCTCTCGGTCTCATTATATTGAGAAGTGCGAGGAAATTCAATTACTTTGATTGTACTCGATGAGTACACCTATGGATACTGTGAGAAGGCGATGCCTAATCATGGCAAGGCGTATCTCAACTTGGGTATTCTAGGGTAATTGGTGCTGATGTATGCCATGACTTGTACAAGACGACATTGGTTTTGCGGTGGGAAAATCGGCGGTATACTAGTAATCCTAGTGCTCATCAACGGCAAGCGATTGAAAGTCTTGAAGTATTTGAAGAAACTATGGATTATAGTCTCTCATATCGGTTACCATCGATGTTGGAAGGTTACTGCGATGCAAGTTGGATCGATAACAGAAGACAATTAAATCTACCGGTGGTGGGTATTCTACTTGGTGGAGGTGCAATTTCTTGGGCATCCAAGAAGCAAACTTGCATCACCAGTTCAACAATGGAATCGAATTTGTGGCTTTAGCATTCTTTGGTAAAGAAAGTCGAATGGTTGAAAACTTGCTTGAGATTCCATTGTGGCTAAACCTATAGCACCCATTTCTATTCGATGTGATAGTGCGACTACATTGGCTAGAGCTTATAGCGGATGTACAATGGTAAGTCTAGACACTTAGGTGTTAGGCATAGCATGATTCGTGAGCTTATCATGAATGGGGTGGTATCTATAGAGTTTGTTAGATCTCAGCGAACTTAGGCGATCACTTGGCGAAGGGGTGGCTAGAGACTTGGTTATAAAGTCGCTAAAGGGATGGGTTTAAGTCCAACTTAGTCCTTTGAATGCTAGGACACCCACTCCCTCACGAGAAACTTAGGGCTGAGTTCAATGTGGAAAGTGAAACATTCGATGGATTTGGAGCACATGTTTATTTTACATCCCAAGGTTGTGCTCGGAACTGCTTGAAAGGAGGATGAAGTCTTTACTTAATGGTTAACTTATCTTTGAAAAAGTGCTTGGCGGGAGCATGAATAAAGAGGAACCACCTATGTAAATGTTGAAGTTTTGCCGCTTGAGGCTTTTGGACTTTAGCTTTACAACATTTATAATTTGGATATGGACACATGGCTTGTATAGTGTCGGGGTATTAAGTGTTTGAAAACTTGTGTGTAGTTATCTTGGTATTCAAATGGGTTGAAGGTTCAATTCTTAGAACACCACGATTCTCGAATATTTGAGCGTGTAATTACTAAGATGGAAATTCAATCCTCGGGACATTTTCGTTTATGCACATGTTTTGCTTGATGTTTATTTTACATGCAAAGGGTGAACTAAATTTGGGGAGGATTGTTGGAAAATTTAGTGCACTTGTGGGATGGTTCACACCTTGTAATGGGTTAGGAGGTATGGAGTGTACACCATGGGTCCATGAACACCCGACTCTAATAGTGGTATGTGTTGGTAGTGCTTGGTGAAATCTTGTTGTGGTTAACTGCGATTATCAGTGTTTCCATTGAGCGATGCCAGCCGAGGATCGATCTTCCGAAGTGGTATTTCCAGAAGTGGTATCTCACCTGAAGTTGTGTTTACTGAGCGGTGGCGTTTCCGCGAGCGGTGTAACCACGAAAGCACTATGAAATCTTGATATAAATCTTGATAAATGACGATTACAATCGCATCATTATGACCACGTTTAATTGGTCATGTAACCATATGACTATAATGGGGATAATTATGGGGCTATTAATGGGCGATTAATACTCATAATTCCATTGGAGCGGTCAAGAGTAACCTCCTATAAATAGGAGATGCGAACATGCATGAAGATACGAGAAAACACTAAACACTTATAAGCGCAAGGGTTAAAGGTTGTGCGAATTCTCTAAGCGCATTTGGTCTTATCCCAAGTAGATATTCGTGATACCCAGGCATTAGGTCGAATAGTTTACTTTGGAAAGTGATCACACGATTCAAGTGATATCCGGTAACCACCGGTTGGTATCATTCACTGCGACCATTGTACATTCTTTGAACCGGTTGCATTTCTTTGAAGTTGATTATCTACACACATTCTTTGGGGTTATCGCCAACATATCTTGACACATCTATCCCTTTCGGATAATTCGGTGACAGCGTTTGGTGGTACCTTGTAATATAAAGCGAACATCGGTAGGAATAAGTTGTCACTTCTTCTTTGTTAGAAATGGAGGCAACCAGAGGACTCGAATCACCTATGTTTTAACAAAGTCGCCTCAATTTAATATCCATTTGTCGTAACATGTCACTGCAAAGAATGTTAGATATTGAACGGTTGGGGCATAGGGAATTTCCGCTAGATTTGTGAAATGTGAATGAACATAACAGTGAAATGTTTTTCTTTTGGAACATGAATGATGGTTTAGCTTCTTTCGGCATTTTCACAAGATTGCTAGCCTGTTGTGTTATCAAACAAATACTTGGTGCAACATACAAAATTCATTTTTTTCCATTAGGAAATTATAAGTTTTATAAGGGATTTTTAGGAAATTGTTCAACTTAGCCTTTGGGGAATGCTGGTCACTTGGATTAAGTGATTCGAAACGACACAATGAGTTTGGTGGGAGTTGTTGTAGGTTATATTGGTCACATACTCACATGTCACTGCAAAATTAATACGGCACTATACGATAAAGGTCAGAGATCCGCTAGAGTACGGTGAAACGTGTATGGGTTGAAATATGGTCAGTGTTAATTTTCGAATTTTGTAGGTTATTATTGATTTTGATGACATCTATCACATATTCTAACAAAAGCTCTCCGAAAGTTTTATTATTGAGAACGATGATGTAATTGTGGCTTTGTTTTATTTTGTGAAGCATGAACAAAAATATTGTAAATAAGAGGTTTGGTAATTAAGTGAATGGATATTAAAAGCGCTAAGAATGTATATTATATTTTCACCGCACATTTATCACTTAAGTTTCTTATGTTTGGATTAATATGTGAACTTCAATGAACCATGTACTAAAACATATAGCACTATCCTCAACGTGCATTATACTCATTCACTATATTATATAAACAATAAAGAATTTACTTCTTAAATCTATGTGGGACGTAAGGTAGTTGAAATGACTTTGTCAAATGCATGATAACGCACATACCTACATGTTCACTTATGGGGAAAATTTGAAAGCTTGTTGCCCACTTCATCGGCTACCCGGCTGATAAACAGCTCAAATGATATTTAAGAAAATAAATCTTGATTACACAATACTGCATATATAATAGAATTGGATTCAACAAAATGCTACTACTGTGTGTATGAAAAAGAAGTAGTAAAAGAAAACACGAGAGGCAAATCATGTAAAAGAAAGCTACTTGAAGTTTAATGAATGAAATTGGAATTTTCATAACTGAGTATGCACAACGAAAATAAAAGCCAACCGGAGGAAAGTCACCTCGAGTAACATGGATTTACGTAGAACATTACGAGATATTTGGTTGCATAAACATGTATGGAAAATCTTTTTAAGTGACACACATACTAAAAAAAAGTTGGAATTCTAAATTAAATTTTCAACACAAATATGACACCAGGGCTTTTTTTCTTTTTTGTTATACAAGACCTACTATCATTTCTGTTATGAATGCATAACATTATTCTCAACACGCCTTGTCGTCGTACAATGTAGTATATATCCAAGTAAGATTTCACTTCTTTAACTTATGTGGGACTGTGAGATCTATGGTTGAATTGACTTTATTCAAATAATACTAACATCGATGGTAATTAAGTGACGAATGCAATTGTCAGATACTCGAGATATCATCTACGTAGTGCGTACAAGCGAGGACGGGTAGGGGTTCATGGTCTTGGGAGCACCAGTGGATTTTTACGATGTAATATTAATTTTGAAAAATCACGATTTTTCTTAAATGTATCTAAAATCTGGGTCATTCGAAATGTCTTTCAATATTAGGTTCAAAGATTTTGTGCTGGCGGTCGTATTTTTTATTTCCGTCCTAGTACAAAGCGTTCCCACTAATTTCATATGAGTTTACTCTCATTTGAGTTGTTAGCAACACAAAAATAAATAAATAAATAAATAAGACGGTTATTTGAGAGTCGAACAGCCGACCATTTGGTCATAGCACGGTATACTTACCAAATGAACCACACTCCAACATTTAACATGTATCTTCCTACCTCTATTTAACATTAAAGTTTTACTGCAAGACAAAAACTTTTAGAAATGGGCTTAATTTAACCAGGGATAGTTAAATCCTATTCAAAGACAAAATAAAATGTTTACAACAAGAAGTTTTTTTATTATTATTATTTTTTTTTATTTTCAAATTTTCCTTAACAAGATTGTTGCTGAAGTTTGACTCTTTTGTTTTAAAATCAAGTTCTCGACATAAAGAAAATTCACTTCTCTCACCTATGTGGACTGTAGATATGAATGGTTCAATCAAACAAGCACATAATATTGTACAATACATGCTCTTCTGTCATTCTAATCTACACCACTGCCAAAGCTTAAATTATGCTATTAAGTGATGACGCAAAAAGTATGAAAAATTTATACGCTCAATATTTTACATCTCATTCAATAGTTTGCTTAATGTTTAATTTAGTCTAGCAGTAGACATATGTGTATTATTTTGTTAGTACAATTAAATATTGGGAAAATGATAAGGAAAAAAAAAAAAAAAAAAAAAAAAAACATCAAAGTTGTCGCGTTTTCTTTTACGGACATCAAACTTTTTTTCTTCCTATAGGAGCACTAAACTGATTAATTTTCCTTTTGTGACACAAAATCACACTTATAGTGTAATTAACCTTCTTAATCCCACTAAACCCGTTTTAAGTGTGATTTTGTGTCATGAAGGAAAATTATCAAGTTAGTCTTCTATAAGAATAGAAAAAAAGGCATCGGATGCTACCTTTTCATTTTACGGGCGTGAACTTTTTTTTATACGTCACGTTTTAGTCCGTTTTTTACGTTTTAGTCCGTTTTTTACACGTTTTAGTCCGTTTTTAAACGTTTTCGTCTGTTTTTGTACGTTTTCGTTCGTTTTTTGACCATTTTTCACGTTTTCGTTACATTTTTTACATTTTTGTCCGTTATACGCGTTTTCGTCCGGTTTTTACGTTTTTGTCAGTTTGTACATGTTTTCGACCGTTTTTTTACATTTTTGTCCGTTTTTATAAGTTTTTTCGTCCGTTTTAACGTTTTTATGCCTTTTACGTTTTAGCCCGTTTTTCACGTTTTAAATCGGTTTTCGATTTTTGTCCGTTTTACACCTTTTCGCCCTACATTTTACGTTTTCGTCCGTTGTTTGGCGATTTTTACGTTTTGCGTTTTCGTCGGGTTTTTACGTTTTAGGCGTTTTAATCCGGTTTTACCGTTTTCGTCGGTTTTAACCGTTTTCGTCGGTTTTAACCGTTTTAAATGCATTTTTAACGTTTTCCTGTTTTACGTTTTCGTCCGTTTTTATGTCTTTAACCGTTTTACGTTTAGTCAATTTTACGTTTTGCGTTTTCGTCAGCGTCTTTTTACGTTTTTGTCCGTTTTAGACTTTTTCGTCTGGTTTTTTACGTTTTCGTCAGTTTTTAACAGTTTTCGTCCGTTTTTTTTACGTTTTTGTCCTTTTTACACGTTTTCGTCCGTTTTATTTTTGCGTTTTGTCTGTTTTTAGACGTTTTCGTCTGTTTTGTTACGTTTTTGCCCGTTATTTTTACGTTTTGTCTGTTTTACACGTTTTCGTCTGTTTTGTTACGTTTTAACGTTTTTGTCCGTTTTGCACGTTTTCTTGGGTTTTTTTTTTTTTTTTAACTTTTTGACCGTTTTACATGTTTGTTGTTTTATCCGTTTTGGATGAAACGTATTAAACAGGACGAAAATGTGAATGGATGAAACCATGTAAAATGGATAACAACGTAAAAAATTGGACGAGCGTGTAAACGATTAAAGACATAAAAACGGACGGCGGTTAAAAATCGACGAAACGGTTAAAACCGACGAAAACGTCTAAAACGGAAAACGTAAAAACTTTCCGAGCGGCGTGCGCAAAAAACGAAAATGTCAAATAACGGACGAAACCGTAAAAAAAGAGCGAAAAAGTGTAAAACGAGCAAAATCGTAAAACCGATTTAAAACATGAAAACCGGTAAAACCGTAAAAGCGAACAAAAGCGTTAAAAGCGGACGGCGTGTAAAGGGACAAAACGTAAAAAAAGGGTCGAAACATGTAAAACGGCGAAACGTGCCGGGCGAAACATGTAAACGGACAAAACGTAAAAATCAAGAAAGCGTGCAAAACGTAAAAATGGTCAAAAGCGGAAACGTAAAAATGCGGCAAAACGTTTTAAACGGCGGCGTAAAATATCTGACAGCGGACAAAAACGTAAACAAAGCGGACTAAAAAGTGTAAAGCGTATAAAAAGTTCGATGCCCGGAAAAGGAAAAGGTGGCAACGATCGTTTTTTTTTCTATAGTAGCATAAACTTGCCTAATTTTTCTTTTGTGACACAAAATCACACTTAAAAGCGGGTTTAGTGGGATTAAGAAGGTTAATTACACTATAAGTGTGATTTTGTGTCACAAAGGAAAATTTGTCAAGTTTAGTGCTACTATAAGAAAAAAAGTTCGATGTCGAGAAAGGAAAGCATGGCAACTTCGATGCTTTTTTTTTTTTTTTTTTTTTTTTTTTTTTTTTATCATTTTCCTTAAATATTTGACTAAAATACACGGTTCGTCTCTAAACTTGTACTTGCGATCACATTAGGACAAACCTTGCATTTTTCATCGTTGAGAGTCCAAAACTTGGGTTTATATTCTAGACAAGTCCATAAGCAATTTTCTTTTAGTCAACATCATTATTTTCCCGTGCCTTGCACATGAGGGCAAAATGGTCATTTCATTGTTTTGGTTAATTATTTTGGTGGTAAGGCGGGTACAACCTTAGGGACTGATTGTATTTAATCAATAAAATTATACCATCGCTACCACCATCCTCCCTTTATCTCTTTTTCCTGCTTCTCTCTCTAAATTTATGTTTCTCTCTCTAAAATTAACACCATCACTATTCTCAAATCTAATAAACTCCTCCACAAAAAAGCACAATCTCAATCAAACACCATCACCATTCTCTCTCTAAATTTAACATCATCACCATTTTCAAATCATGTAGGTTAGATTAAAAACCCAAAAAATTACAGTGCACACAAAATGAGTTACCATATCAAATAAACACATCATGAACAAATATATTAATTTGAATGAAATGGATTAGCAATAAGCCAATAAATGTGCATAATTCCGATATTTCTTTTTGGTCCTGTAATAGCAACTCTATAACCGACCCATTCAACGAGTCAAGAACAGCCCATGAGTCGTACAATGCGATCGGGTCAAGTACATGCATATAGGGGTGTCATTCGGGTCGGGTTGGTCGGGTTCGGGTCATTCGGGTGGGGTCGAAGTCTGGTCAAGACTAAAAAAACATACCCGAACCCGACCCTAGTTGAACTCGGGTTAGTCGGGTTCGGGTCAATTCGGGTCGGGTCAAGTCGGGTTCGGGTTTGTGCCATTTAATTCTAAGTATGCAAATGCATTTGTGCCATTTAATTCTAAGTATGCAAATGCATGCATGATAGAGTGCATCAGATACAAGATTTCAGGATATATATACATATACACATAACACACTAGCATTTTATGTTTGGATTCTTAATTTTACAATGTTGGATGGCTGTGCTGGAACAACTGTTGTCAGACGTTAACGAGTTTGGTTTAAATAAGTTAAAATGTGGTTATATCAATTCACACAGACTTGAAGCATAGTTTATGAGCCTTCGTGTGGTAAGTATACTTCTCTTAAGTTCTGCAATTAGAGAGGCATTGCAACACGAGTTTGCATCTGTTTCGACCCCAAACATAAGTAATGTTTGTGAGATCGATTAATAATAATGAATTAAGCTTTCTATGATGTTGGTTTTAAATTTTTTTTTTTATCTAAAATGTATTGAAAAGGTTGTAGTTGCTGATATATGGTTTTGCTGAATTCATGAAAATGGTTTTGTACCAACATATACTTAACCACAAGAATGAACTGAACCAATATCAGACCTTATGTCATCCTTATCATTTAACAACATGATATTAATCATTGAACCATATCAAACACAGAATAGAAACCACAAACTGATGTTATCCCAAACACACAAATTGCAGTGGCAGACCTGAACATACAAATTGCAGTTGCAAACCTGAACAAAAAGTGGGAATGACCATTCAAAAGAACAAACGTAACCTGACTCACATACAAATTGCAATTAGAGTGGAACAATAAACGAAAGTTGCTTTCATTGCTATTATTCATGAGTTTATGCTTTGATACGTCAAACAGAACATCATTTATATAGATACGTTTAACCTTTTTTTATCTTGTTTCCCACTATATTAATCGACGACTACAGATTCACCATAATTCCTTCTATCATGCATCAAATTGAATAAAATGGGTCAAGAACTACCAAATGGACTAATGATAAGTTGGGCCTATAATGAATATAAATTGAGTACATATGCACATAACATGAAAAAAAAAAAAAAAAAAAAACTGGGTTAGTCGGGTTGACCCGAACCCGAGTAAACAAGTATTTTGAACCCGATACCGACCTTAGTTCGTAATCGGGTTGACCGATCGACCGAGTTATATTTTGGACTGGTAACCCGACCGAGTAACCTTATTCGGGTTCGGGTCCGGGTCGGGTCGGGATTTATGACACCCTACATACATATCGGGTAATATTATTGAGGTTCAAATACGTTCGAAACATACACCCGTGTTTATCGTGTGTGCCCCCATAGGCTCACACACATTTAGCGTTTACGTGTGTTTTAAACTCCCACAAACCAACAGAAACGCCAATACTTTGTTTGGGTAAACCTGACTCAAACTATGTATGATTCATGAAGTTTTTTGGTGGAGTCGTAAGTGCGACACATCTATCTATTTTAGATAATTCTGGTGACTCGCGCTCGTTAGTACCTTGTGATTGCTTGTGTTGACATTGGTAGGACAAATCTGTGAATGTCTCTTGATACATTCACTAGAATTATATATAGGCAACAAAGGTAGCTCAAATCACACATGGTGTACCAGAGTTGCCTCATATCTTTTGTCACATGAACGACAATGGAGAGCTTAAAGGACCGAACTCATATGTGCTCAATAGAGACGTTACATGCATGGATGGCCAAGCCTTAATTCGTTTTCGTAACATGTCACGACAGAACAATATGGCTAGGTATTTTCAGGTGAATCGGTGAAACGTTAAGAGTTCGAAATGAACACCAATGACTATTGGATATACAGAGTTTGGTTCAATAAAGATCAAAGAAAAACTAAAGATCAAATAAATCATTCTCAACCACTCATTTTTTTCATTAAAACAATAAAATAAACTTTCACTTTCATTTTAAAAACTAAATATCTCACAAACCATTAATCGTTAGACGAAACTAATCATACCATCACGACAACCATAAAATTACCTTTAATTTGATATCCTACATCATATACTTTCGGCCATTTTTTTTTCCGACTTTTTTGTGGGTTTAGGGTTTAGGTATTTAGGGTTTAGGGGTTTGACTTTTTTGGGTTAAACTTTTTAGGGGTTAAGGGTTTAGGTTTCTTACGGTTTAGCGGATAGGGTTTAGGGTTTTTTTGGTTTAGCGGTTAGGGTTTTATGGGTTTAGGGTTTTTAGGGGGTTAGGGTTTTACGGTTTAGGGTTTTAGGGTTTAGGGGTTAGGGCTTTTTAGGGTTTAGGGGTTATGGTTTTTTAGGTTTAGTGGTTAGAGTTTTTAGGGTTTTTAGGGTTTAGGAGTTGTGTTAATAGAAAAGAGTATTTTTGAAATTTTCATTTATAGTGTAACTAGCTTATATACCCGTGGAATCACGGGGTTTTTAAAAGAATTATTCATTAAGGAGATACGTGTGTTAATAAATTAACAAACACCAACAAACGTAAATAAGTTCTATTATTTATTGAAAAAAATAATACGTAATATGTTAATGATACGATATACAATTTGGTATGAACTATTAAAATAATAAATGTGCATATATCGTCTTCTCCAACTGATATATAGTCTTAAAGCGATTAACATTAAACACTTGAGTAGTTTATGATCATTCCGTGAAAGACTTGCCAAGAGAGGAAAGCTTGGACATTCTATCCATAAACACTTCCAAGAAATTAAAAAAAAAAAAAAAAAAAAAAAAAATAAATAAAAAATGTCTAGCACTATGTTATTGCTAGTGTTGACCATTTTAGTCAACTCGCCAACAAACCTATAATTGGTTGTGCAAAAAAATAATCTTAACAAATATAGTAGGATCGAGCACAGTTATTTTTGGATTTATGGCATGTATATGTAGAGGTGATGAAGTATACACTTTTGCTATTAAAATTCAAGACATTCAATCGAAAACTCAAAAGATGTTGGCATCAAAGATGGAACACCACTCGTCGAAGATGACCTCACACTTTCGCTGCTCCTAAACTTGCACATGCTTCTACTTGCATATACTTCACAACTAATGACAATAAGTACCCAAACATTCTGAATCGATTACATGAGAAGGCTACAGGCTTCAACTTGCACTTCTAGCAAATCAAACTGTAAAAAAACGAAGTTAAAGGATATGTGTACTCTAAAATGATTTTATTATATTAAAAGCTATGAATATTTACTTATTTTGATTAAAAAAATGTTGTAATTTCAAAATCTTACTTGAGTCACTAAAAGCTTAAGTGGATTATACAGAGAAGAATTGATTTGATTAAACTTTAAGAGGTACACTCAAACATGCGTTCTTATGTCTTTTTGTCCATGGTATATATCTTTTTTTTTTTTTTTGTATTACCATGTAGCAAATTAAACTGTAATCCAAGTACAACATATTATATCATAATGTTTCTACTTTATCTCTATACAAACTTTTTATCAACCAAATGAAGCAATTTATATAGTACATGACCATGTATAAAAAAACAAACGATGTTACACCAACACCTATAAACAAAAACACAATCCAAAAGTAATAACGCGAATCATGTAACTATATAGAAGGAAAAAGGTAATCAATCTAAAACGCTAGCTCTCGACATTTGCAATTAAAACATTTTTGTCGATATAACCTGTAGTAAAGGAAGCATATCCACACAAATAACAACCTAAAAATAAGAAGATATACGGTTTATTTTATATAAATTTTGCATAACATATACATACTTTAGAACTATAGATGACAAACAGTTCAAAAAACAAAGTTATAGATGACCAACCTGTAAAGACTCAATAGTTGAATTACGTTGTTGTAACTGCAATTTCTGGTCTTGTTGTTACAGTAGTAGAGTTACATAAGTTATCAGAGCATTCGTTTGATCCGGCTCTATCTTGTACTTTTCTGCAAAGGGCGTCGACCTGAATTTAAGCCATCAATAATGGGTTAGACCAGTTATTTTCATAAAAATCTTAATTACACTTCAGATTGATCAAGAGTAGAAGGTTAGACCAAATTATTTCATAAAATCATTAACTACATGTTACACCTCAAAAACAGAGTACGTTGATCAAAATGACACTAATCAACAACAAACTATACAAATCTAAGAAATAAATTGCATGCATTCTTTCTGCGTCATTGCCAACACGGAGTCATAGACAGATGTAGGGATCGTGATTGACATAATATGGATCAGGTGGAATAGAAGGCAATGAACATACAATATTTAAAACTCATAATTCGGTAGATTGAATACATACATGCAACCTGGAAATGGCAAGATCAAAAGCTCCTCAACTGCTTCCAACATGTGATCAAGTGAGAATAACACACCAAAATAGATGTACCTTGTAGTTTAAATCTAAACCCTAAAAATTAATCTTATGCAAATGAGTATCATAGAAGGTTTAACTCATTTGGAATAAAAGGAAACTAATTAATGGTGTTTGAATAATTTTCAATGATTACATGCGAAGAAGAATCATGAAGTGTGTTTTATTGTGCGTGTTCAATAGAGTGGAGTATTGAATGTAGGGTTTATTTTTAAAATTTGTTTTGTAATTAAATGGATTTGATATAACCAGTTAAATGCTTATGAAAGAGTATGGAGGAAGTTTTGACTTTGGCTGTGCAAATGAAAGAGATTGTATTGAAAGTCATTAGTTATTGAGGAGTTGTACATTCCTTTTTTTCTACCCAATCACAGCATTGACACATCAGAAAATTAATTGCATGAGATGCTTTAAAGGGTAGTACAAAACTCTTGTTTATTATATTTAATAGATATATCGAAACCCGCAAAAAACGATAAAAAATAAGTTCGTCGAAAGTATACAATATTGGATCTCTATAGAAAGATAATTTTATTCTTGTCACAATAGTATAATTAGTTTTATCTAACTATTAACGGTTTGTGAGATATTTAATTATTAAATATAAGGATGCAAGTGAATTTAATTAGTTTGATAAAAAGAAAATGAATGGTTGAGATTAATATATTTGATCTTTAATTTTTATGTGATCTTATTTATCTCACCCACATAAAAAAAATTACTAAATATTTCGTTGCATAAACATATAGACAATTGTCATTTTTTTATTGATAACAAATAAAGTGACACACAAATATTAAAAAGAACTAAAGAATTTTTTATCAATTTTCGATCCCGGCAACATTAAGATTTATTTATTCACTAATATAATAAACTCTAATGCACCATGTAACCGAAAACATGATAGCATTCTCAACACAAGTTGTTCCCTTGCAATCTACTATATATAACCACATGAGATTTCACTTCCTTCCCCTATGTGGGATATTTATAAGGTTGAACTAATTGTTATCAAATACTAATAATCTGCACCTGTTATATGCATTATAAAGTGTTTGTAGTTCGAAGCTACTCTTTAGTGCCAAAGTTTGAATACATTTATTAAGTGACAAGGCAATTGGATTCGGAGATCTTCTATGAAATACAAATTATATCACTTATTTCATATGGGTTTACTTTCGTATTTTTGTTCTTTTTTGTAAAGGTTGTTGTCGACGAAACTTTGGCAATTACGCAATTTCAGTTTGTAATTTTTAAATTACATGCCATGAAGTTAGTTAGGTATTTTATTTATTTATTTATTTATTTATTTTTGAATGGCGGATTTTATTAAAAATTAGCAAAAGCTAGAAACCAAATTACAAAGAAGTTGTATAAGTTAGAGGATTTTACAACTAATAACCCCAAATAAAATTACACTTTGGATTTCTAGATGAAATCCACAAGAACGAATGCGGAACAACGGAGTCCTAAATCATCGCCTTCATGGGACAAGAATTAGAGAAAATCAACTCGTTCATGAATTTCCAAATATGCCACAACAGAGTTAGTTAGGTATTTTACGCTGGTAACTAGGTTAGTTAAAGCGTTTTATTTGTTAAATATACTTTCCTTGGTATATAAGACAAGTTTGTTAATAAAATCAGTAGGAAAAGTTTTGTGTGACTAATTAAGTTAACCATTTTAATGCCAACTAATGGAAGTATTAATTCTAGTTGCAAGAAGTTTTATTCGATCGTTTAATTTGTTAAATTACCTCATTTAGCATTTAAGAACGATTTTGTGAATAAATAAATAGCCATAGTTTGTGTGACGGATTAAGTTACCCCTTTGCGAAACATCAATAGTTTGGATTAGGTGAACGGGACTCAAACTGGGTTTCACCAATTTTTAGGACTCATGAGTCATTACTGTGACTTACAATACACCTATCCATTTTGGATATAGTTCTTATGACACATTTGTTGGTAACCTTGTAATATACTGAATTGAACATTCGTAAACCTTTGTAAGAGTGAAAATAGAAGTTTGGAGTACACATTTTCTAAGAGTGAAAATAATATTAAAAATTAAGAATTTATACTAATTTTTCAGGTAAAGATAAATGTGGAGTTTTAATATATTTGCTTAATAATTAAACTTCACTAAACCTTTATCTGAAAACTTAGTAACAATCTTTGACATGCAAGTACCTTATACGCTACACTATATAAACAAGGAAGATTAAAGTTATGTAACCTATGTGGGATGTATGTTGAAATGGTATTTGTCAAAGCTATACCATTTATTTTTTCATTATAGAGCGCTTGTATTTCAAAGATACAATGCCAAAGTTCAAATACGGTTACTAAGTAACAACACAATTGGATTCAGAGATCCTCATACCGGCTTATTCTCATATTCTTGTTCTTTTTACTTGGTCGTGGTCAAGAAAAAGACCGGCAATAATGCACCTCAAAACAGAATTATGCATTTTATACTCAAATCGTAAATAATGATGTATGCGTTCGAAATGCATATGAAAACACCATTTGCAGTATAAGTGTACATCCTTTGTTGTTGCTTAAT